>JAINUG010002424.1:0-10970 GCA_029706075.1 Aldrovandia affinis
CAGTTACGTATTGCTGTCAGCTACACATGGTGGAGTGCAGGCCTAGACCCCCGGAGCTTGTTGTCGAAGGAGCTTGGCAGGAACTATTATTGATGAGCAGCTGAGCTATAGTCCACAAACAGCATACGCACATAAGAGTTCCTGCTCTCCAGGTGAGAAAGGGCGGTGTGAAGTGCCCGCGGCAGTTCGCGTCGTCAGTGGATCTGTTCTGGCGATATGCAAATTGCCATGGTCCCAGTGTGTCAGGCAACGCCGGAACAAATGAAGACCTTAACCAACCTCTCGAAGCATTTACTGACAATCGAGGTGAAGACTCGCGGGCCTCAGTCGTTCAGACACGTTACCTTGGGGTGTTTGGGGACAGGCACAATGGTGGACATCTTGAAGTCCTTGGGGAACAACAGCCTGGGACAGGGAGAGGTTGAAGATGTCTGCAAACACCCCTGCCAGCTGGTCAACGCATGCTCTGAGGACGCGCCCGGGATGCGTCGGGGCCTGCTGCCTTGCGGATGTTCACCTGCTTGAAGGCTCTGCGCACATCGGCCTCTGAGATGCTCAGCAGGCTGGGCTCCCAGGCAGCGCTGACTCCGGTGGCTGCCGTTCACATCGAACCGAGCAAAAATGTGTTCAGCTCTGCTGGGAGGAGGTGAGAGTTCTCTACACAGCTGGTTCTCCTCTGAAGTCCGTGATTGTCTGTAGCCCCTTCCACATGCCCCTCACGTCTTGATTCTGAGGCTTTCTCCTCACTCTGCTCCTATGCTCTCGCTTGGCAGTGTTGATGGTCCTGCGAGCCATAAGCGGGCTCTTCCTATGCTCCTCCACATGCTTCCGCAGTTGAAGCGTCAGCGGCGTATGCAGTGCAGCGCGAACATCCCGTTAATCCACGGTTCCTGATTTAGGTACATCCGAACCGATTTAGTAGGAACAACGTCATCCATGCATATTGATAAACACCGACTGTGGGCGTACTCACTGATGTTGTTGTCCGGCGTCATGAACATGGACCAGTCGGTGTGTTCAAAACAGTCCTGCAGCATGGATTCGATTTGTCCGACCAGCGTTGAACCTCTCGCGCAGCGGTGGTTGCTGCTTCAGTCTCTCTGCCTGTAAGCGGGGAGTAGCTGGATAGAGCGGTGGTCTGATTTGCCAAACGGTGGCGGAGGGGACCTTATAGCCACCCGGAAGGGGAAGTGGCAATGATCAAGCGTCTTCTCACCACGGGTCTTGCCTGTTATGTGTTGGTAAACGGAAAACTTTCTTCAAGTTCGCCTTGTTGAACAGGCGTACACTTCTGGAGATTGGATCGGAATTGAACTTCATCAGGTCTCCGTTAAGCAGATGATACAATTGTCCCTTGTTTCACGGTGGAATTGAATACGAGCCTGTAGCTCGCACAGCTTGTGTCCAAAAGACTGCCACGTTAGCCAGTAAAATGGAGGGTAATGGAGGACGATTGGCTCTGCGTCTCAGCCTGACCAGCACGCCGGCTCTTCCCTCTCCTCCGGCGGCGTCGCTTGCGTGAGATCGCTCCCAAGATACCGCGGGGTTAATCCAAAAGGCTCTGAGTCCGAGTCAAAGAGTTGAAAAACTCCGGTGTGCGGCGAGCGATTGCCGATCAATCTCCAAGTGTACGTCTGTCATAGGTGATAAGGCTGCTAACTTTTTGAATAAAAATAAACTATAAAAAAAAGTAAGAAACAAAAAACTCGTGTTAGCTCGGGAGCTAGCGGCGAAGCAGCCATTCCTCTGTCGGAAGTTGCCTGTGAATGTCGAATAAAGCCAAACCTGGTATTTCTGTACACAGTTATGTTTAAATTAAGTTACGTTTTGTTAAAAATTCAGCAAAGTTTATATAGAAAGGACAGTGCACAGCACAGCAAATGACACAAAGCACAACACCAGAGGAGTCCTCTCTTTGCTGAGGGACCAGGGTTTGATACCTACTGTTCTGTGAAAGTGTCTCTCTTCTTCTTCTGCCTTCTCAGATTGTGGGGTATGAGGGTATGGTATGATGTGCTAGTCTACATTCTAGAGTTTGTTTGTGGCACACATATTACAGTTTTCTCGATCGTGGCTTGCGCTATAACTGGGCCTATTAACTAAACATCCCAAACCATGACGTCATCTACCAAAAGACAGACCCCTTTCCCACAACTATAAACACTATTCCCTGTTTTCACTTTTTGTGAAAAACTCTACACACAAAATCCTTCATATATCATGTGCACCATGTGCTCATTCTGAAAGCACTGGCATTCAATATCATTAACTCAAGTGATCACAACTTGAACCAAATTAACACAATTCCCCAGGAGGAAACACTAGAGTCAAATTGTTCACACACCAATCAGAACCTCAGGATGGATAGATAGATCCAGAACAGAACAGATGGGTCAGTTCCTTACATTTTTGAACAATGGATCCACAAAGACCTAAAGGTAGAGGGAAGAGGATGGTGCAAGCATGGTTTTCATGCTGTATCAAGTATTTGAGTACAGTTATGTATCACATCCATCCATTATCTAGCTTCGCTTATTCCTAGTTAGGGTCGCTTGAGGCTGGGCCTATCAGCATGCGTTCCGGGCGGCAGGAATACACCCTGGACAGGTCGCCAATCCATGGGGCACACACACCATTCCTCACACACTCATACCTATGGGCAATTTAGACTCTCCAATTAGCCTACGTGCATGTCTTTGGACTGTGGAAGAAACCAGAAGTACCGGAGGAGGGAAACCCACGCGGACACGGGGAGAACATGCAAACTCCACACAGAAAGGCCCCGGCCTGATTCGAACCCGAGACCTTCTTGCTGTGAGGCGACAGCTTATCCACTGCACCAATCGTGCCGCCCAGTTATGTATTACAGCAGTATATACTGTAGTACAGGCTATATGATGGCCTACTTTTGTAGGCTTGTTTAGATATTACAGTTCAGGCTTGCCAGGGGTGGATAAGGCATGCAAGGAGTTTTCTCCCCCACTGCCTGGCTAGGGCTAATATTGCCTGTGATGAGAATCTCTGGCCTGACCCAGAACCAGAGACGGATGCTGAGGCAGAATAAATGTGATTTCTTTCTTTATGTACAAACTGTTTTTTTCTTCATTGGTTTATATTGGGTAAATACATGAAATTATTTTACTGTATTCTATGTTCTTTATGTATCAGTTGCATATTTTACAGTACATTTACTTTTTCACTCAATTTCAGTTTATTTTACTACAGTACATTATATTTTACAATTTTTGCAAAAATGTATACATGTTGTGTCTTTATATTGTGTTCATCAAAAGAGGTTGTTCTGGGGAAAACCATAAGCGCCATTATTCATTGCAGTAACAGGTTTTGTTAGTGTTTTGAATTGATCTCACCAGTGTGTAATGGCTATATGGTAGTGTATGTGTATTTGATGGCTTTTGTGATGTCTGAAGGCAAAGTTTAGTTTAGATGTAAGATTACATGGTTTTGAGTGGGATTTGGTTTGACATGGAAGTTTGAAGTTTGTGAAGATGAGTGTGCAGTGTTTAGAGTTCTGGGAAATGGAGCATAATTTCAAGAAATGTGTCTTGGCAATAAAAAAAAAACTAAGAACTTCCTAAAAAAGAGTAGTTGTGGGCTGAATTAGTCTGTTCTCAGCAAGAACCGGTTATAGTTTTTTTCAGCAGTTCAGGGAGGCGGGGCAGTTCACTGTGGAGATGGAGCAACAGAGCACCCTGGGTTCAAGGCCCAGCAGTGGTGTTAAGGAAACATCAGATTTCTTCTTCTGCCATTTCAAATGGTAGGGTTCTGTATTATTTCCTATCTATCACTACAGTTCTGGTGTTGCACAGATAATATGAGCTGGCTTTGTACCTGAGTAGCTGGCTGTTCAAACCTTGCTTTGGTCAAAGTCATGCTTACATTTTGGTGTTCAGAATGAAAGGATTATGTATGAAGGTTTGACCTGCTTGTTGTGATGTGGTACAGCTTAAGAAGCTGGCTTTCTATGTAGATAACTGTGGGTTCAAAGCAAGTATTCTGCTAATTGACTTTTACATTTCTCCAAATGGTTTTAGAAGTAACGGTGTGTCTATGAAGGACAATCATGTTGCTTCATGGGTGAAATGGCACCTTGTGCTGAGTGGCCTGTTTTTTTCTCAACATGGGTTCTTGGGTTCTAGCCCTCGCTGTGGGCTTATATTCCAGATGTGTGTTTTCATTTGGCTTTTCAGATTGTAAAGTTACCTATGATGGATGAGTGCCTGATCCTAGTGCTGTAGACTGGCTTAAGGGTAAAAGTGCTGTGGTCACCCACCTAGCCACTTCGGTCATCACAACTGGTTCAAATTCAGTGAGGCATCTATGGTTTTTGCCAGTGGGTGTTAGGAAGTTAAGGTTAATTTTATGATGGGTGAGCTCTTTCTATTACCTCCTGGAGAAGTAGCTCACAGAGTTAAAGTACCTGTTGCCATGGTGTGGACCAGGGTACAAGTCCCTGTCTTTCAATTTGATGATCACTGAAATATTTTTTCTAAACTTCCAGGTTGTAGTAAAATGGAACCAGAGCCATTTCATAGTAAGACACGAATCTCTGTGGCAAAAATATAGACAGAGAAAGAGTGTAAAAAACGGCCCCGTATGAGCTCATACCTGAGGTTTATCGGCAGTTTCTGCGCTCTCAAAATGAATCCTGGGTAAACACATTTTGAATTAGTAAGGCAAAACGAAACCGCGCTTCATCGTTGAGCAAATAAAATTGGCTGGGATATGGGTGCAAGAACCACATTTACGCAGAAATCACAATTCACCGCATTCACCAATTTTCTCGTATTTAGAATTTTCTCTTAGGTACGAACAAGATTTACGAGTGGTCCAGAGCTGTCAGACGAGTCATGTGACAATTTTCCTGCCGTTCTCCAAAGCAAAATAACTTTGTTTTTGACTAATGGAGTCTATTTGGTTACTTAGAAGAACTGTTTAGTTTGAATATATAAATTACACGATACATGATATAATTAATAATGTACAATCATTTTGAGAGTATCCTGTTTGACAATTGTAGGCCTATATCCAGGGCTGGACTGGCTATATAGTCTACCGGGCCGATTTCGGTGGGCGATGTCTAGTTTTGGGCAGTAGGAAATGGTATAATTATTATTTTTAATTTAAAAAAATAAATATATATTTTTTTTTTTTTTTTTGTCATCTAACGGCCAACAAAAATGGACAGCGGCCCATTGGTTCATTTTCTATACTGACACTGGGCCGGCCCAATCACATGCTTTTTTTGCCATGAAAGGATGTCGTAGTGATGGGGCGGTGTCCGACCGATTGTGATGGGCCGGTCTGAGCCAAATGGCAGGGCCTATTTTTTTGTCCCAGTCCAGCCCTGCCTATATCTGACTGTTCATAATTCATTAATATCATTATATCATTATCATTAGTTTCAGTTGTGGCTATTGAGGCTATTAGGGTGCAACGGATCACAAAACTCACCGGTGCGGATCGTATCACGGTTTTGAGTCACGGGAGACAAATGCGCAGTTTTTCAATTTAAGTTATTTCACTAAATCTTTATTCGAAAAATTCACAAAATACATTTTGGATTCAGTAACGCCTTAGGCGATTTAACTAGGTGGTCGTATGCCTTAATTAATTAAATAAAAATTAAAGATAGCTCATTTTTACATTTTATTTAATTCGGTCAGCGTTTCTAAAAACCTGCCTCCCAGAAAGGCATTTAGTAAAGCAAACCAAAACATACGTGGTTGTCTATCTCTTCACAGTAACTCTGCATAGAGATTTAGGTAATTGTTACTTTAAAACGTAACAGCGGCAGAAAAACTGTATTTCTCTATGATGGTTCAATTTAGCAATTCATCCGCGGTTCATGTGCGTACCGAACCGTGGGGTGATCCACGGATCACGTATCAACTGCGATCCGTTACACCACTAGAGGCTATGTTATAATACTACAATATGAATATAAACATCTCATATCGCTCGTCGATGCGTATGGGAGACTTCCTCCTGACCCCCTCCTGTTGCAGTCATGGGTCACCTTGTTTTTCGCGAAACGTTTCTTTGACTCCAATTTCATATCACACCATTTTTATTTTATATCTGTGATGCTACGGCAACAGATGATCCTGTGTTAACTGCACAAGTGACTTTCCTATGAAAACGGGGCAGGACGCCCTCACCATATATAGCATTATTGGGGCGTTAATTGTGCTAATTAACAAATCACTTGAACGACTCATTTAAGAAGACTTGGCATTCAGCATGTTTACGTTGTCATTTACGACAGTTTTCTGAAATTCTGACGTTTGCTGAATCTGCCGAAAGCACTTCGAGAAGTCACCTCACGAAAAACAATACGAAAATGTTCTTGCATGAGGCCCATTGAGCGTAGAAGACCGCTTATCCTTTTAGAAGAGTTTAAAGATTGTGTTTTGTTGGACATTAAAACTAATTTAGACAAACATAAAACCATCAATCTGAGGAGAGATTCCACTATTGCTGATGACTATGAATTGACCCACAAATAGAGTTTTGCCCGAGATAAATCCTTAAACCCTGAGCTGAGGGAGAAATTGCCCAATAGGGTATATGTCGAGCATCACGTGACCAAACCGGAAGACGTGCTTACTCACTTCCGCCAGTCAACAAGGTCAATGTGATAATTAAATAAAACAATAGCACGGGTTGTTAATACTGTACCTTATAGTGATCCATTTTATTTTGAGAGACCTGATGAATAACATACTATTTTATTATACTATGCCACTAGATAATCAATGATTTACAAGAAACTATAATACCGTTACCCCTTGCCTATACTCGTTTTTCAGCTGAAATGTATTAGACCGAACCAACAAAACTGAACTTGAACAGCTGTTATTTTGGACTGATGCCTTTATCAAACTTCTCAAAATGGGAATGCTGGTATAAATCATGCCTTTTAAATCATGACGATTAGATAGATTAGATAGTCAAGAGGGTCCTGATCGTATTGCCAGATTAGCCTTTATACCTTGAGAAGTTTGACATAGCGTTACCATCCTTGAACTGTAACTGATGGTGAACGCAAACAGATCAACCTTATGCGAACTGTTAGCTTCTTCCGAAGAGAGGACCAGGAGACTCAGCAGTCTGACTTGAAATGCAAGTTTATTACACACAGCGGTCCACAGCGAGTTGGTACAGAGTCTAAAGTAAAATGAGTATCTCACCTGAATATATACATAGGGACAGATGAGTTTGAGCTTTGTGTTGCTAATAAGGCCCCAGCAAGGAAGTCAGGAAGTAACACACCCCCATTCAGTGAGTCTCTCACCTGAATATATGCATAGCTTTTGTGTTGCTAACAAAGCACCAGCAAGGAAGTCAGGAAGCTCATTGAATAGAAGAGACACTGTTTGCTGACAAAGCATTGGTGATCAAAAGACAGGAACTTACTGTCTAATCCTATACAGATGACAGATGACCTCGTCAAAATGGCACAGTTACAGACAGAATATACAATTCCTTCAATCCCCATTTGATCCTCCCATAAGAGAGGATCACAAAGAAAAAGGAAAGTCACAGTTCATCACACATATGATAAATTGTAGTGTTTGGCATTTGTAGCATCATGTAATCTGTGGCATATACATTTCAAAAAGTGATGTGAATTAGCTATTAGTCTTTAGAGGTGCTCCTTAGGGATAGTAGCAAAGAGCCAGCCGGTTTCCCAGATGTTATCTGGCGAGGGCAGGTTACTGAGGCGTTTCTTCCACCAGTCCCATCCAACAGCAGTTGCGGCAGGCACACTGGACACTGGACCTGTGGGAGAAACACACACACCACAGACAACGCACGCACGCACCGCATGTGACCCACACCACACACACATGCACATAGACACGCACAGCATTTGACTCATACCACCCACAGACACACACGCATGCACCCACACACATAGCATGTGATCCAGACCACACACACCACACATGTGACCTATATCACACGCACACAGCAGCATGTTACCTATACCACATTCAACACAAGCAAAGACACAAGTAAACATGAGAAATGTTTCCAGAGAATGTGTAGGCTACTCATTCCATGAGTAAACCCACCCACGTTAAAAATCATCTACTGTGAGCTCTTATTGGCTGAAGGAGGCTTAGGTTAGCTCAGACAGGTTAGCAGTCACAGATTCAGGTTCATGCTAACAGCTACTGGTCACAGACTCAGGTTGGTGTGCTAGCACTCAGACTCAGGCTAACACACACAGACTCAGGCTAGCGCTAGTGCTCAGACTCAGGCTAGCGCCTGGCGCACAGACTCAGGCTAGCGCTCACAGACTCAGGCTGGCACTCACAGACTCAGGCTAACACACACACACACACAGACAACATTCTCTTCAGCAGCATCATGTCTTTGTTATTATTATTATTCTTTTTAATTGATTCTCTCCCCCCCACCTTCCCTGTTCTCTCCCTCAGGGAGTGGTGTAAGGAGGAGAACCGTGAATAGTTTGAGTCTTCACCCGTAGGTTGGCCCCCAGTGCCTAGAGCCTCTGGTTCTTCCTCGGGGCCCCGGTTCTCTGCCGTTCCTTCACTGGCCCTGTTCTGTCCCTTCCTGCCCTGCAGGAGGGGGAATCAACTTGCAGTGCTGGACATGTGTCCACGTTTTTCTTCCTCACTACCACTTCCTCCCGCATATCATTTTTTTTTTCCTACAGACTCTTACCCAATGGCCAGATTTCTTACCACAGTAGTGGCAAGCACTATTAGTACTCTGCATCTGATTTCCCCTTTTGGAGAATCCTCTTCTATTGAATTTGGGCTTAGAGTCATTCGATCAAGATATGCTACATGGATTGGTGGCATAGCTGAAGACCCTCCCTGTTGGAGGTCTTGCTCTATTTCAGTTTTAGTTTTCAAAATATAAGCCTCATAACACAAAGTATCATTCCTGTGTCTTTCTTTTCGCAAAGCATATCCTAACTTTTACAGTCATCAGTACACCATACTTTTTCTGCGTGAATGGGCAACCTTTCCTGAAAATACATATGAGCCTTTTAGTCAGCTTTCCCAGTTCAATGTCAACAATCTGAATAAACTGCTCATCTGTCCACAACGGGTGTACCTCGACCCCCCTTTCAAAGTGGTCGGAATCCTGGATCACCTTCTTTGGTTCACCCTTCCCTGCGCCAAACAGAGGCTTCCCCATCTAAATGGAGGTTAACACTGGTCGTCCCTTGTGTCAAAAACAAGAGGGATACGTCTTCCTTGCTAAGACTACAACTTAACAAGAGGATACCAAATATACCAGTCTGCCTTTGTTAGAGAACTTGCTTTAACAAAGGGCTCCTATTGGAGGCTTCTAACTTCTTACTGGTCTCTCAACAGAATACAGCAATCCCAATTTTAGATGGGAGCTTACCAATGTTTCTTTCAAACGGTTAGTCTCATCCGGGTCTCGGCACCAAACTGTTAGCTTCTTCCGAAGAGACGATCAGGAGACTCAGCAGTCTGACTTGAAATGCAAGTTTATTACACACAGCGGTCCACAGCGAGTTGGTACAGAGTCTAAAGTAAAATGAGTATCTCACCTGAATATATACTAGGGACAGATGAGTTTGAGCTTTGTGTTGCTAATAAGGCCCAGCAAGGAAGTCAGGAAGTAACACACCCCCATTCAGTGAGTCTCTCACCTGAATATATGCATAGCTTTTGTGTTGCTAACAAAGCACCAGCAAAGGAAGTCAGGAAGCTCATTGAATAGAAGAGACTTTGCTGACAAAGCATTGGTGATCAAAGACAGGAACTTACTGTCTAATCAACTCACTCATTCCTATACAGATGACCTCGTCAAAATGGCACAGTTACAGACAGAATACACAATTCCTTCAGAACCATCGCTACTCTCAGGCTGTGGGGCCGCGCTCTTCGCATAGACCTGTGACAGGCTGCCCTGATGCGAACATCGGCAGTCATCCTGTCTCTGTTGACACTGGTGAAAAGATCTACATAGGTAACTGTTATTGAGCAACCGACCAGCTAACACTAGGTAATAGACAGCAGGCACAGGTACTTAAAAATGTCGTTAGTACTTGGCTAGCTAGTGCTAGCTATAAGATAATTAGACCGTTAGGCTACTTTAAAAAATGTTTGTTAGTACTAGCTAGCTAACACTAACGCTAAGTATTAGACAGCAGGCACAGGTAGGCTACTTTAAAAATGTCGTTAGTACTAGCTAGCTAACACTAATGCTAAGTATTAGACAGCAGGCACAGGTAGGCTACTTAAAAATGTTGTTAGTACTAGCTAGCTAACACTAACGCTAAGTATTAGACAGCAGGCACAGGTAGGCTACTTTAAAAAATGTCATTAGTACTAGCTAGCTAACACTAACGCTAAGTATTAGACAGCAGGCACAGGTAGGCTACTTTTAAAAAATGTAGTTAGTGCTAGCTAACGCTAACGCTAGGTGACAGACAGCAGGCACAGGTACTTTAAAAAAATGTGTTAGTACACTCATAATCATGGATATAGGAGGAAGCGTATGGCTTAAACCCCTTGTCCTGTAAACATCTTGTATAGAACAACGCCATTATCTCGTCTACCGGAAATGGCCAGCTATGTTTAGCAAAACACGGAAGTCCATTGCGCATAACCCCCATTGCTGCTGTGTCTCTTGGTAAACGTTCCCGGCATGCTATCACCAGAACCGAATGGTTCCACAGTGTGTGGGAGGTAGCCCTGTGTGTCATTATTGTAAGAGAAGAGGGCACATAAAGAGTGCTGGAGGCTGCAGGGGGAAAAAAGGCAACCAGAGTCTTCTCCAGTGGAGGCTGTGTATGAAAGTAGAGCATAAGTCTGTTATCCCTGCAGGCAGGTGAGCAGTTGATGCCCAAATGAGCAGGTGTCACAGAGCAGGTGAACAGTAACACACCACTTGCAGCAGTTATCTGCTGTAGAGGCCTTGTTTCAAACATT
>JAINUG010002425.1:0-2500 GCA_029706075.1 Aldrovandia affinis
AGGCCATGCTTCCTCAATAAGCCTCTGTCAAGAGTCATCTGGCAGCTACTTATTAAGACACTGGGAGAGATTCAGGGGCATTCCCTTGTGCCTTTCCTGCATTCCACCACCAGGGGGCTCCCTGTGCCTGGCTCCTGCAGGAATATTTCCCTTTCCTTTCACATTTTAAGCATTTAGCAGACGCTCTTATCCTGAGGAATCGCGAACGGGTTCCTCCTGAAATTTCTAAAGAATAAGATTATATTTCTGAGAGAGAGAACAAGTGAGAGAGGGAGGGAGAAAGAGAGAGAGAGAGGGTGAGAGGGGGAGAGAGAGCGAGAGAGAGGGAGAGAGAAAGAGAAAGAAAGAGAGAGAACAAGTGAGTGAGTGAGAGAGGCAGGGGAAAGAGGGAGAGAGAGAATGAGTGAGTGAGAGGAAGAGAACAAATGGAAGAGGAATTAAAAGGGTTAGCATCTGATCTTGAGGAACACTGCTTACCCTCTTGGATCAGCGATGTTACTGCTGCTGGAGGTGATACCCCATAAATGATACACACACCATCATTAACCATTCAACCTCCATCCTGAGGGGATCTGCTACTTAAAACATGTTTAAAGCCATGGCTGAATCTGGCCAACTGATGTCCATAAAGGAAACAGGACATTCAGAAAAAAATAAAAAATAAAAAATAAAGAATAAGAACAGGGAACAGAGAGGACTCTTGGAGTGCACGCTGCCTTAACCTGAAAGACGTGGATTTAGTATTTCCCTTTCAGGTCCCGCATGAGGGCCGGATTCTTCTCTTCTAAAATCCTGTAGAGCGCATCCTTGAGCTCCCTGCCGCCCGGGTAAATTACATCGTACAAAAGCCTCCTCATCTGGCTTTGTGGCGTTTTCTCAGCCATAATGATCTTGTATTCTTCATCATTAATAAGTGTCTGATGACAAAGCTGGTCTAGAATGGACTCCATCATTCTGCCCCTTTCGATCAGTTCAAGTTCATGCTTGTCCACAAAATGCTGGCCTGCCTGAAGATCTTCTCTCCTGCTACAATCTCCTCTACGTAGGGATGTTGTCCACAGGGTATTTTTCTGATCTGTCAGCTCTATGGAGAATCTACTCTCGGCTTGTTCCACAAAAACCTCAAAGAAGTTTAAAGGCCGGTTTCCTTGCAGTAATAAAATCTCTGGGATGATGGTGGCAGGACAGGAAACTCTCAGGTTGTAGGCACCATGCAGCGTGAGGGAGGTGTTTATTCCAGGCGGCTTGTTGATCCGTACAGAACCCATCTCTCTCTCCTCTTCTTCCACTGCCTTTACAAGACCCTGATTGCTTGGGATGAGGTAGATGTTGAGAGTGAGATGTTCCTTTGTGGGGCAGTGGAAGACCAGCAGGCAGGAATGTACTCTCAAGTGGTACTTCCTGATTCTCTGGATCAATCCACTGATATGTTGTATCACAACTCCCATGGGAGAGAAGGCCGGCCGCAGGATCCTGACGTGGAAACGGGTCACCTCGCACACGTCCTCCAAACTCGCCCCACTCTCTTTCACATGGAACACCTTCACCTTGTCACAGAGCCAGGGGTTAGGACCCAGGCAGATGAAATGAGGCAGATGAATCTCCTTCAGTTGACCTGCAGTAAGCGTGATGTCCAGTAGGGGGCCACCCTCTGTAAAATGTAAACTGTGCTGCAGGCTTTTGTGGTCCTCCCAGGACCCGTAGCGATACTGCAGGGTCACCTCAGCCTCACACACCCAGCGCAAACCCGACTCCGAGCACTCGTAATGCCCAGGGCGGCAGGTGAACCTGTAAGAACAGATTCCATTCTCTCTGAATGTAGAGGGTTTAACCAGATCCCACTGGGTGGAATCCGTCAGCGTTTCACAGCTGTCACACCGTCTCCTCTCAAAACCCTCCGTCTGTGTGACACTGGAGTCCGAGGCTCTTCTTCTGGTGTCCCCCATCACAGCCACGCTCGATGCTCCCTGACCTAAAACAGAGCAGGCCATCGTTTGCACTGGGTTTTATTATAGATGTTAATTAAGGTTTAGAGTCACTGTCACACTGCAGTACCCTAAGAGAGCAGCTAGGGGTCACTGTCACTGCAGTACCCTAAGAGAGCGCTAGGGGTCACTCTCACACTGCAGTACCCTAAGAGAGCAGCTAGGGGTCACTCTCACACTGCAGTACCCTAAGAGAGCAGCTAGGGGGGTCACTGTCACTGCAGTACCCTAAGAGAGCGCTAGGGGTCACTCTCACACTGCAGTACCCTAAGAGAGCGCTAGGGGTCACTCTCACACTGCAGTACCCTAAGAGAGCAGCTAGGGGGGTCACTGTCACTGCAGTACCCTAAGAGAGCCGCTAGGGGTCACTCTCACTTAATTAGGAGGAGTTTCAGTGAAGTTGTACACATACAGATACATTTTTTCACCCCCTACCCTCCGTCTGTGTGACCGCTCTTCCTCCGGTGTCCCCCATCACAGCCACGCTCGATGCTCCCTGACCCGATCCAGACCCA
>JAINUG010002425.1:7500-10947 GCA_029706075.1 Aldrovandia affinis
GACATACTTGGAGGACAATAATCTGTTGTTTTCAAATCAATTTGGTTTTAGATCTAAGCACAACAGAACTAGCCAGTTGCTATCTGCTAGAAAATATCAAAAGCTTCTTAGATAGGGGGAATGTAGTTGGTGCAGTCTTTGTAGATCTCAAGAAAACATTTGATACTGTCAATCATTACATTCTATTTGTTATGACTGATACGCATTGAACCCAAACGCAGGACACTGACACAGAGGATGAGATAAGGTGAGGGTATTTATTATATACAATAACTGGTGCAGGGGAACAATGGCGAGGGCAGACGAAGGAGGCAGGCAAGGAAGCGGGCAGGCAAGGAAGCGGGCAGGCCGGGAAGCAGGCAGGCTGGGAAGCTGGCTGGCAGGCAGGCAAGCAAGGAAGCTGGCTGGCAGGCAGGCAAGCAGGGAAGCTGGCTGGCAGGTAGGGAAGCTGGCTTGGAGGCAGGTAAGCTGGCAGGCAAGGAAGTGGGCTGGCTGGTCTGTGGGCAGGCAGGCAGGATGGCAAACGAATAAACGAACAAAACAGACAGGCGAGAAGTAAACCTAAACACGGGGAAAAAAGGAAAACACATAAACCGACGAAGAAAATAAACATGGAAGAAATCACGGCTAGGAAGAGCTGCTGCATGTAGCTACCACTGAAGCTGAGAGACAGAACGATCTGACGAGGAATGAAGGAGAAACCGGGGTTGATATACACTGCAGGGCTGATGATAATTGATGGCAGGTGAGTAGACAGCGCAGGTGTTGCAGATTTGTTGTAATCAAGGAGGGAGCCAGATAATGCAGAGGAGGAAGCCGCGCCCACATCACACACAGACAAACACAACAGGGAGAACAGGAACACAGGGAAAAGGGAAGGGAGAAACGCGAGGAAACATAAAAATAAACTAAGTTGCGGCCGTGGCCAAATTAACTCAATTTAATTTATCTTCTCAGGCAAAAACTTGGTTTAATTCATATTTACAAAACGGGAGTCAACAGGTCACCATTTTGTCATTCTTAATCTGAATGCCGTGAAAGTAAATTGGGTATTTCACAAGGATCAGTGCTTGGACCTTTATTGTTCAGTATACAGTGCATCCGGAAAGTATTCACATCGCTTCACTTTTTCCACATTTTGTTCTGTTACAGCTTTATTCCAAAATGGATTAAATTCATTTTTTTCTCAGAATTCTACACACAATACCCCATAATGACAAAGTGAAAAAAGTTTTTTAGAAATTTTTGCAAATGTATTACAAATAAAAAACGAAAATATCACATGTACATAAGTATTCACGCCGTTTGCTATGACACTCAAAATTGAGCTCAGGTGCATCCTGTTTCCACTGATCATCCTTGAGATGTTTCTAGAACTTCATTGGAGTCCACCTGTGGTAAATTCAATTGATTGGACATGATTTGGAAAGGCACACACCTGTCTATGTAAGGTCCCACAGTTGACAGTGCATGTCAGAGTAAAAACCAAGCCATGAAGTCCTAGGAACTCTCCATAGACCTCAGAGATAGAATTGTGTTGAGGCATAGATCTGGGGAAGGGTATAAAAACATTGCTAAAGCATTGAAAGCACCCAGGAGCACAGTGAGCTCCATCATTGTGAAATGGAATAAGTTTGGAACCGCCACAACTCTTCTTAGAGCTGGCCGTCTGGCCAAACTAAGTAACCGGGCAAGAAGGGCCATGGTCAGGGAGGTGACCAAGAACCCAATGGCCACTCTAAGAGAGCTTCAGAGTTCCTCTGCAGCGATGGGAGAACCTGGTAGAAGGACAAACATCTCTGCAGCACTCCATCAATCAGACCTTTGCACAGACCGGATGCACTGTATGTATCAATGACATCTCTGATGTCTCCATCACTGCAATGTCCGAAATAAGTACAATCTGCTCAGTTTTGACAATTAAATGAATTACTCCAACCTCACACTTACATTTAAATGTCTCCACCATCTAGTTCCACCCATTCTCAACACATTCATAGCTAGACTTCACTATACTGCCACTAACCCGTAACTGTAACAATGTAATTTTATAATTTTATTGATTGATTTAACTATCAATGCCCTCAAGGGACTGGTGTTGTAAATGAGCTTTGGCTACACACACATGTATAGTGCATCGGGCACTGCTTCTGCGGCTGTCAATGTTCTCTGTGCTCGTCCCTTACAAATAAACGAATACATAAATATTAAAATAACAGCTCTCTGGATGCTGGCAGTGCAGAGGCTCTTTTAGCACACAGACATGAGCTGGAGGGGAACACCTACGCTCTGCTAAGAACATCAGGCACATTGGGACTGGACTTGCACCTGTTCTTCATTAAATTAGAGGAAGCAGATACAGAGGCCCTAAGGCAGGGGTCTTCAACTCCAGGCCTCGAGGTCCGCTGTGTCTGCAGGTATTTGCTCCAACCACGCACTACACCACCTGATTTAGAATAATTAGTTTACCTCCTTGGTCCAGGAGGCGAGCTAATTAGTGAAATCAGGTGGTGTAGTGCGTGGTTGGAGCAAATACCTGCAGACACAGCGGACCTCAAGTCCTGGAGTTGAAGACCCCTGCCCTAAGGAATTTCTACTCTGTAATGAAGGCATATCTTTTTACACACACAAGAGGGCCTAGGGGCCTGGGAGGAGCTGCTGCTCAATAACACGCTGTTGAAACTGCCACCTCTGATATCAGAAAGCTTAAGGGGTTGTACTGTAAGAGCAGATTTTACAACACTGCTTAATTTGTGGGGTTTTAATGGCAGTGGTTGGAGAGCAGCAGAAGACATTTCAATCTGTGCAGCAAGTGGATAAGATCACAGCGTGAGTCAGAACTGCTCTGCCCATCCTGTAGAGGGCGCTCTCAGGATGGTTAAACAAACATAAAACAATGTAGTCATCAGTAATGACAATCCATATCCATACAAATTTCAAAGGAAATGCCGTCATATTATTTCATTAAGTGGCATAATGAGGTTGGACATAATAATTAGAATGAGTAAAAACAATCTTCTGATAGATTTTAAAGGTAAACAATGTTGACAGTCAATAAAAAAAATCTGTATTTTAGTGTGGGCGCTGAATCCTAGTAGCCTAAATACTGAATATAGAAAAGCACATACAGCATTCACTTAGCGATACACTTATGACTTTTATTACTATACCATAGTATAGTAATATACTATACAAGCATTGAGCCATTTATTGCGTGCATTTACTGATAAACGACTACGGCCACCATTGTGTGACATTTACACTTTGACATGCACTTGTCATTTGGCAACAATAGGTCGATAGCACTCTTTTTCAAGCTACGTGTTAAACAATTATCATGTAACGCCACTGCAATTATCTACCTTGATAAATGAATTGTGAGATTGGTATGACAACTTTCTCACTGAACTAAATTTGAGCAAGCTGTCTGAAACAGAAGCTGCTAAT
>JAINUG010002426.1:0-10944 GCA_029706075.1 Aldrovandia affinis
AACTCCAACAACTGCAATCAACCCCAATTTCTGTTTATTTGTGTTTCCATTTTCTATGCATTATCATGTCGTCTTTTTCAAATATAGTTTTGGATACCTTGATTATGAATCAAGCACACTGAAAGAATGTGCATACCCTGTTACTGGACATGCAGAGCTAATTTCTGGAATATTAGGAAATTAAAACAGGTATTTTGAGATGCAGTTATTAGTGTTGAATTTGTCATACACAGAGATAAACGTTTATTAGTAATGAAACAATCAATGCACTTCTGTTCACTAATTCACAATAAAGCAGTGTGTGGCCCATTGCCTCATCATTAAACTTAGCATTAGATTTAAAATTGAACTAAATTGAAAAACACAGATGGGTGGTGTTTGTATCATAAAATATATACAGTACTATATATTTTATAGTACTACAAGTACATAAGTTCCTTAGTTATAGATAATTACTAATTACTAATGGGTGATGTCATACTTATTAAATTTCATATGCAATTTGAGTAATTGTGTTAATTGTCTGAGTCTGTTGTAATGATGGCCTGCAGACATCCTTTCCTAATAAAACTGCATGCTTTTAATCCACAATGAGCATCATTCTCGCACTCATTTGCAGTGCGCAAGGGACAGCAGGCATGACCAACGAGACAACACAGAGGCACACGCACGCTAACCACGGCAGTGTGTGGCTGCGAACCCCATCCTTATGTCTTCTAGACGCCTGCTCCATCTTTATTATCATTTCACCCACTGACTGCCACCGTCTGTCCCACACAGGACTGGCAATTCAGATCCTCCCTGGCCGGGGTCTACCGTCGAGTCCCTCAGCTGCTGTAGGGGGAATCCATCATTGTATGCAGAAAGATGTGGCTGCCCGTTGATTAACTGGGGTTGCTGGGGTTTCTGCTCCATTGATTCGCATGCAGACAGTATTTCTCGCGGGGGGCTGTCCAGGGGTCACACAGTCCTGGGAAAGTTAAATTTTCCATTTAAATAAACAAATGCTCCGGCCTTCTGCTGTGTATGTGAATGTGCCCAGTGACAGATGGCAGAGTTCCACATCCACACACTGAGGGCCATAATCCCAGGGGGATAATGCATCTCTATGTCATCAGTTGATCACATCGAAGACGGAGAGAGAGAGAGAGGAACCCTTGTTCCATGCTAATCCTCAAAATTGAATAAATATATTTGCGAGTTCTGCATATGCTCCAGGGAGGGACTTAGGCTTTGGGTGATAAGGAGACCATGAATAATACTAATAATAATGCTTTTGGGGGGCTTGTGTTTTTTGCGTCTCATTCATTTGCACACCCGCTGTATCTGGAGGAATTACACAGGAAGACTTCCGAGCACCCGGTTTCCACCACCTGCAAACTGTGAGTGCCGTCACCTGAGTGCCGTCATTGTGGTCACCGTTCTCTGTACGTCACCTCTGTTGTTCTGTGCGGCTCGGATGGGGAGCAGTGCGCCTCGGTTTATGCACATGGGCTGCTGCGGCCCCAACAAAGGGTTTGTGTGACTCAGCAGCGGAGGAAATCAGCTGTCCCCCAAGGTTCCCACACTTCTCCATCTGGACCATCCCCCCTTCAAAGAGCACCAGTCACAGCAGGGACCGCACCCTCCCCTCCCTGCCTTTTTTTCAACTGACACAAGGGGGCAAGCCTGCTGCCATATGCCATATAAGTTTTTTAATCCATGCGATTATAGTGAAAATGTTTTTAAAGACAGCTTAGGTAGCTGGTTAAAAAAAAAATGTAAAGTGCTGACGTGACGCTTTCTTAAAGTTCTGAGCAGAGTAAAATGTTTACAAAATTAAAATGAAGACACCTGCTGGTCATACATCCAAAAGATTTTCCACAGAGGAGGCATAAAACCTTACCTTTAAACCGATGATCATTCCAACCCCTTTTCCACTTACTTTCCTTGATTATCAATCAAACAATTCATAACTGAATAATAAATACCAACAGGTATAGTGCCCATTTTATTATCTGATGGCATTACATTTCTTTACACCTTGTTACATTTTCTTATAGAGTATCTACAGTGTCTGAACTTGTGCATATAGGCAATCGTCATTCTTGGTGCCCAAATTCAAGGAATATTAAAGAGAAGAGATCCATTCATGTGATCATTACAGATCCAGCAGTTTAGTGCTCATTAAAAATGGGCTGAAAACGCACGGAATTGAAGCTTGTTTGCTCGTATTTACAGTTTTTCCCAATTGCTAAAACACAAAAGCCAATTCTCTAAACCAAATGACCAGTTCTCTAAACACATTTAATAAAACTAGCCCCCATTTGCCAAAACCATAAACACATTTCACATGAAGACACAATTCACAAAACACAATCCTCCTTTTCTCATAAATCTAAACACATTTTGTCTTGCTAAAACACAAGTTGCAAAAACTCTGCTCAAATTCTCAAATTAAAGCTCATGTGATGCAAAATGCTTGCCACAGTCAGCAAAATTTGAACACAATGAACACACCTGGCTTCATTCATTAAACATAACAACTCAAAATTGAAGACACTTGTTGCAAATGATGTGACCACACCTATAAAAGCCAGTTCAGAGTGCACAGTTTGCTGAAGGTTCCAAACGAACACAATGGACGGAGGCAGAGTCAGAGGAAGAGGAGTTCGAGTCAGAGGAGGGAGAGGAGCAGGCCATGGAGGGAGAGGAGCAGGCCATGGAGGAGAGGAGCACGCCAAGGAGGAAGAGGAGCAGGCCCAGGAGGGAGAGGAGCAGGGCCAGGAGGGAGAGCAAGACAAACTCGCACCATCATTACAGACGAGATGCGAGCAACAGTCATTGACCATGTCATTGTCCATGGCATGACAATGGCTGAAGCAGGACAGAGTCCGTCCAAACTTGAGTAGGTTCTCAGTGGCCACCATTATCCGGGCATTCAGAGAACACAACAGGCATTGTACTGTATTGCTGTGTTGGTCACTACAGTAGATTTTACAGTATAGTGGAGTACAATTGGTTTCATCTCAGTTGCTATATTGCAAAACATGTCCATTGATGCTTCTACTGAATGCATGTTTTTACAGTAGAGTACATACAAGTCAGTACTGTAATCCATGTTTGTTTCTCTAGAGTTGAAAGAATGCCACATGGAGGTGGGAGGGTTGCCATATTTACACCAGCACAAGAAACCCTCATTGTGGATATGGTAATGGAGAACAACACCATCAGACTCCGAGAAATCAGGGACAGAGTCATTGCTGACAATGTCAACTTTGAGAACATTGACAATGTCAGCTTGGCCACAATAGACAGAGTTCTCCGGCGCCAAAGGGTGCGCATGAAGCAGGCCTATAGGGTACCCTTTGAGCGCAACTCTGATCGAATCAAAGACCTGCGTTACAGTATGTCCAAGTAAGTATACATCCATGTTCACAATACAGTGGGTGCACATACTGTGTTGCTCAGTGGCCTACAGTACTACTGTACAATACTGTGCTACTGTATTGACTGTTCTGAACACCTGAACACTTTCACATTTTCACAGAGGATATTCCGGTTGGACTCGATGGCCAGACCTCATGAGTACATCTTCCTGGATGAGGCTAGGTTCAACCTCATGAAACGAAGGCGAAGAGGCCGTAACATCATTGGTCAAAGAGCTATCGTTGAGGTTCCTGGCCAACGCGGGGTAACATCACTCTTTGTGCTGCCATGAGTTCAGAGGGCTTGTCCACCGACATGCTGTCCTTGGCTCATACAACACCCAACGCTCTCCTCACCTTCCTGGCAGAGCTACGAGACATCCTCCTGGACCGCCAGCAACAGAATCCTGGGCCTGCACATCATCCCATTTATGTTATCATTTGGACAATGTTCGTTTTCCATCGAACGAACCAGATTAGAGAGTGGTTTAACATCAACCAACAATTCCTCAATGTCTGTCTGCCACCCTACTCACCTTTCCTCAACCCCATAGAGGAGTTTTTCTCGTCATGGAGGTGGAAGGTGTATGACCGCCAACCTTACCCAGAGAACCTTCTCAGGGCTATGGACCTGGCCTGTGACCCACGCGTGCCTGTGGAGGCCTTCCAAGGCTGGATCCGCCATGCCAGGGCATTCTTCCCACGTTGCCTGGCAAGGGACAATATTGCCTGCGATGTAGATGAGGTCCTGTGGCCCGACCCAACTCGACTACGTGATGCCGCACAATGATTGTGGTGTGTGTGTGTGTGTGTGTGTGTGTGTGTGTGTGTGTACATAGTTCCATAAATAAATAAAAAACATCACACCTGAACATTGTTTTCAATGAGTATTGTTGTGTGTAATGGATCCTCTGTTGTGTTTGCATTGAGTTGTGATACAGTACAATAGTGTACATACTGTATTTTCTGTAGATTTACATACTGTTCATATGAAACACACAAATCTATGAATGCCCAATACTCTACAGTGATATATTCTGAGAACAGATACTGTAAGGTTTCTAAAAATGTGCTTTGGCAGCAAAAAAAGAACATTCTCACACACTGAACATTGTGTTTTCAGTTGTTTTGTTGTAGTCTGTAATGATGCGTATAGTGTTTAAATTTTTGCAGGTTTTGAGCAGCTGTTTTGGTGTGAAAGTTTGAGTTTTGAAGAGAGAAGGTGTGGTTTTGTTTATGTAGCTTTAGAAAAGTGTGTTGTGTTTAGAGTTTTGGGAAAATGGAGGAAAGTTTTGTGAAATGTGTTTTAACAATTGAGAAAAACTGTATTACTTGTTGCGATCAAAGCTAGTCCGCTACGCAGTTAACAGAGGGATTCCATTCAGTTGATTTTACTAAAATAAACCTAAATAAATGCTCTTAGGGACATAATAGGAGACAAAACCACAGCTGACAGTTAATAAGGTATAATTATTAGAATCCTTCTAATTGCTGAAGGAGAAAATATTTGTTTTTTCGTTAGTGATAGTGATTCCTTTTCTTGATTACATAAAAGACCAAGAAACTACTAATGGCATGATAGTTTGTGACATAATTGCCTCTAAGAATGTAAGATACAGCTCATAATGATTAAACGGTGCTAACTGAAGCTGTTGCTCAATTTGGCTCCATTTGTGCCTTATGCCTATTATTATATTACTCATTTTCCTGGCATGGTTTTGGTGCACTCATACCCTTAGAATGCAAGTCATACTGAGTGATCATCTTCAGCCATGATAAAACACTTATTTACTGCAGAGGGTGTCTTTCAAGGTGACAATGAGCACAGAGCACGAGTACTTGCCCAATGGTTTGAGGAGTATGAGACTAACATCATCCATATGCCATGGCTTTCTCAGTCAACCAAACTTCTCTGAACCTAATCGAGCGTCTACAGGATATTCGGGAACGCCTGGCTTTTCCACTTCCATCCACTAAGCATGACTTGAGATGACTGTCTCACAGAGTGGTGTCTTATTCTTATTCTTGCAGACTCTATGCCATGAGCCATACAAGTTGTACTGGACTGCAGCAGAAAGAGCTTCATGGTGACATCATCTGGGCTATTATGAGGAGCAGCCAAAGGATCTGAAGGAAGAGGAAAGGCCCTAATTGGTCTCCAAAGGAAGGAGCTTGGACAGGTACATGGGGGGTGTTCTCGGAGACCAGGATCACAGGTGAGGCTCCCTGAAGTGTTGTGGACCGAATGTGGACTGAATATGCAGTTTCAATGAATCAGAATTGAATTACTTGAGGACTCACTGACCGATTAGCCATTGCGATACATACTCAGATACGGAGCCTGAGAAATCAAAGCAAAGAACCCTCGATTTCTTGACCTATGGACTAGTAATTGTGAAAGATACTCCAAATGGGGCCTGAGCAATCTCACGACCATGACGAAACTCTCCACCACCATCCTAGCAGCAGGTTATCATCTGAACTATTCCACCATGCAAGATTAGAGCTCTTTATGCGAAAACATTTAACAGCAGGTCCTGTATTATGTAAATGGCCACACATGATGGCCCAACTCCCTATTAAATTCATTGACATAGGTGCGTCTCTTTCCATTCACTACCAGTGTATTCTTCAGTATGGCATTGGTCAGTAAAATTTAATGAGAAGATAAATGCACATTATGCATATATTGAGTTGGTGATGACAGATACTGTATGTATATATGTATATATATATATATATATATATTGTGGTGTCTCCAGGGGTTGGGCGACACGCACGGACCTTGCAGAGGGCGTAGGCAAGTGCAAGAACACAGAGGAGGCAGTAATATAAACAAAATAATGATTTAATAAACAATTCTAATCTTCTTGACAAACACTACACAAAACAAAGGCGGGGGTATTAGGGGGAATACAAACACAAAGTCCACAAATCCTTCTCTCGTCGTCGATGTCCAAATCCAATCCAAAATCCAGGTCCAAGTCCACAATCCAGTCCGTAGTCGTTATTCAAAGGGGGGTCCTCACACAATCCGGTCAAACACAAAACAATACACTCCAACACTCGATTTCTAACTCCTGGCTGGTCAACAACTTCACAGGTTTTCTTTCTCTCGCCTTCAACACACTCACAAACACTTTTCCTCTCCTCTCCCAGTGTAGTAGGAATCAGCCCTTTAAATAGGCCTTGAAATGGCCTTCAGCTGGTCGTTAGTCCCGTTTGCTCGACTTCTTTCAGGTGTTACTGTGGCCTGCTGGGAAATGTAGTGTTTTTGGGCTGCCATGTGTTGGAGGCCAGGCAGCCATTTTCTGGTGCAGCCTTGGGCTGCCACAATATACTGTATATATATATACATCTTTTTTTTTTTCTTAAAATTGAGAATTGTTCTGTTTCAACCCAGAACCCTATAAAATCTTGCTCACACCATTGTCTTTGGCATGCAAGATATCTGTCCATTCATGCCCAGAACCACTGCTCTAAGAAATGAATCATAGTATGGAAAGCTTAATTAGTATCTACCAATTCAAATGCCATGGCTACAGAGACACCTTGTGGACAATAAGCAGAATGCATGCTGAGAGACATGGTTTATAAAAAGTATTAGCCCTACTCATAATCCTCATAATCCTATTAATGGACAATAAACTATTGAGAATTGCTATCATTTCTTCTGAAATTAGATATTGAATGTTTAACAATACATGTTATTTCTTCTAAATCCAACTCGTTGGTGTTTGTTTTTGGTATGTGTTTTGCTTAACTAAAATATGCACATTGCTGGAGTTTTTCAGTCACAATAGACATTTTTAATTTGTGGAAGATATTCAGACATCATAATGTGTGTTCTTAATCATTCAGGTGGAGGTACCGTTTATCTTAACTCAGATTAATGTAAGGTAACCCTAATGCACTACGACACCTGCCACAGGTCTCAGGATCATAGAGACATTATTACAAACACAAAGTGGATGCAGTCTACAGGAGTTACACAAGGTTACACAAATGCACAGAACTCATTTGAACTTTCATGTGGGAAGAAAGTGTGGAAAGTCCCAAAGCTGTGGATACAGCCACGTGGCACATGAAAAACAGCTCACTAGATGCATTGAAGTTCACATGCCCAGAAATTGTGCTATTCTAGCCATCCGTGGGAAAATTGGTTCCCAGGATGTTACCAGATCCCTGGCTTATACAATAACATCGGGTGGGGGATATGGCATGTCAGGAAAACACAAACAACTAACTTCTGTACAGTTGCAAAACCCTTAATGGACATAACATGACGCAGGGGAAAAGGATATAGTAATTCTACTCATTAGAACCTATTACATATGTACAGTGTATCACACATACAGTCCCAAAACCTGTGATGGGGGTCGCTCCCAGGTCAACCATCTGCTGGATGCGGGGATGGACAGGACAGCATGCAATCATGTTTATGGTTGCAATTTCCACCTTTAACCAATGATGGGTTCACCAGATAACTGCAGGGAGGAAGAGGGCTAGCTATTAAAATCATAGAGCCAGGTCTTTCCAACCCTACAATGTGCTAGGTAACACTGACACAATAGTTTAATAACTCCACAATTTTAATTGATGTTCTGCTTGTACAGAAATCAAGATATAAATATTTCAAATTTGAGTTGTTTTGAAGAACAGTAGCTATGCTTTCTCCTCTCTCTTATCCTTTCTATTTAATTACGTTTGTTTCTTTTTCATGAGAGAAGGCCTATTTTTCAAACTCAAACATCTTTTTTTCATCTATTTCTTTATTGTATATTTATTTTAAACTATTTGCAATATATTTATGTATTCAATGACAACCACAAACAAACACTTTTACTTAACTAGGAAAATTTTTTCCAATGTAAAGGGTGTCATGATAAAATTAAATTAACTTTTCTCAATATCCTTTAATAAGTGTACTAAGTGTGCTTCTAAAAGTATTTAAAGTGTAAAAAAGGGTGTAAGAACAAAAAAAAGCAACTAGATGTGCAGTTAACATTCCTGTAATACATGTAAAATTGTATTGTGACTGAATCTACTTTCTTTCAACATCGCTCAATGATTGTTTTCCTGTCCTCCGAATAGTTTAGCTAGATACATGTGAGCCTACATCTGTCTAGGAGGTAGGTGATGGGGATGCAAGAAAGGGAAAATCATGCAGGTGCACTGCAATCTGAGACACTTATCAGACTACTACTTGCAAGCTTTCTCTTGGCATTATAGCCATCTTGTCTTGACTAACAGTTCACTTTCTCACCTGGTTCCTGCTCTCTCTCTCTCTCTCTCTCTCTCTCTCTCTCTCTCTCTCTCTCTCTCTCTCTCTCTCTCTCTCGCATGGCCTCTCCATCCCTCTCTCTCTCTCAGTCCACCTGCTGCCACTACATCCTCCTCTCTCTGTCTTTGTACTGAAAATCACAAGCAAACAAATTGTACTTAACTAGGGGTGTAAAAAAGGGTGTCATGTCTGTGAATTTGTCTCAATATCCATTTAAAGTAGTGCTAGAAGAAAAAAATAATATATAACTACATGTAAGAAAAAGTTTGATAACATTATTTCAATCCACTGAATAGCTTAGCTAGGTATGTAGAGGGAAATCATTTTAGGGTGCAATGAAAGCAGATGCAGTCTGTGAGAAACGGTCCTCACTGTACTGCAAGAGGCTGCCAGTTTACTCACTATGGCTACTGCTGGCCTACATTGCGTGGGGTGAATAAGTACTTTCGTATAGCCTATCCATATATGGAGAAACAGACATTTATTTAGGGTCATCTGAAATTGTGAAGGGGCTGTTGATTTTGGCACATACATATAAAGCTGTTTGTAAGTTGAATACACAATGCAGCCATACAGTGCTTAATTAGTAAAATAAGAATAACTTGCACTCCTAACTACACCCCCACCCCCGCTGCATTTCTGCATTTCTGCATTCTATTTACATTTGTAATATTCAGGAGCGTAACGTTGTTTAATACCAGTTTTAATACCATAATTGTTGTGTACTTTAGATATTATGAGCCTGGGGCTCTGATTCTGGGAATAAGACATTGCTGGGAAACGCAATTAGGATTCTTGGCATGGCCCGGCACAAACTAACACTGCAGCCATGTAGGCTGGCCTATCTGTCTAACAGAAGTAGCTAATGCAAATGCTGATGATATGTTGGCTAGCAACCTAATGTTATCTAACATTAACATTACGTTGATATCGCTTCAGCGAGCTGGGTGACACACTGACACTAACGTTAATAGCGGCTTGTTTTTGTGAAATAAATCGACTGCATTGCAATTATAGAAAAAAGATCACAGCATTATCAGTCCAACTTTTTATTTTCTAACGTTAAATAAACCAGTCTATATGTTAGCTTACTTGTGCTGTACAACATCCATATCGACATCGCTTTAGCCTATAGCCTCTATATGCTTCTGCATGCTCTGTGGAGGACTGTGGCCTGCAATATGACATTCCTCTGCTGTATTGCAAACATATTCATTACATACTTCTGCGCAACCTACACAACACATTACTTACACCTCAGCTAGTTCATTTATCTACAGTATTCAGAACCAAGTATCTTCAATTATCTATATCGTTAGCTACTGTTAGAAAGCGTTGTTGTACATAATACCAGATTTGCTAGCTGGCTAGATATCGATAGTTTTGTAGCTAAGTTGACATAGATATGCAGTTGTTGTTGTATATATCGTTGTATACGAGCTGCCAACAACAGTGTCTGTCGGCTGTTTTTACTGCACTGATCTCTCTTGTGCAAACTATGATTGTTCCTACCATGTATTAATGCACATCTAGTAAATCTCTGGATAAGTCTGCTAAATGCTTAAAATGTAAATGTAAATCTAAAAGCACAACACAAAATATCTGGATATTTGCAGCCTTAAACATAAGAATTTAGAATGACGTGAAGACCTGATCGATCGTTCGTTGTTTGCAGAATCTCCGAGTTTAATGTACTGTCAGTACAATAGACTTTAAAACCATGAAGCAGCTTGTGTGCGAGCAACTCACCTTTATAGCATTAAAATAATAGAGTAAATTCATGGAACAAAGGAACCAGAGAGCTGACTCTTGAAAATAATGTTAATGTATTAGAAATGAAGGATGGTCTTTTCACCCAGAATTAAAAAAAAAATCGCTGCTTTTATCTTTCTCCTAATCTGGATGTCACTCTGGATAAAAGCATCACTAAATACTTAAAATGTAAAATGTAAAAAATGATGTACTAGCTCGATGAACTATGACTACTGACCAAACCACTTATACTCATTTGCTAAACAACCAATCTATGCCTGCAACATCTACGGGACATGTTGCGAGTTTTGATTCTTGTGCTATGATCACTTCATACATTTTACATTTACATTTAAGTTTAGCAGACGCTCTTATCAGGCGACTCACAAGATGTGCATCAATACATGGTAGAACAATCACAGTTAGCGCACGAGATCAGTGCAGGAATACAGCAATAGACATCATTGCAGGCATCTGCGTACCATACCTGTAACACCGGGA
>JAINUG010002427.1:0-10943 GCA_029706075.1 Aldrovandia affinis
ACAATGGCACAATGCTTAATTACAGCTCTAAACAACAAACAGGAAGGCAACTTACGGTTTCATGAACGCACGTAAAACACCTTAACTGGGCTTACTTCGGCAAACAGAACAGAGGACTGTGGCATTAAACCGTGAAACTAAAAGTTATTGTGAACTGGCATTCGGCTATGCTGCACGGGAGCGTCTTCTGTTTTCCCTCCTTTTGTAATTCTCGCGTGATTCAGAAGGCGCTCCCTCTCCTGGCCAGTGATTGGCTACTCAGACCCCCACAGCCTAAAGGCGCTCCCTCTCCTGGCCAGTGATTGGCTACTCAGACCCCCACAGCCTAAAGGCGCTCCCTCTCCTGGCCAGTGATTGGCTACTCAGACCCCCACAGCCTAAAGGGGCTCCCTCTCCTGGCCAGTGATTGGCTACTCAGACCCCCACAGCCTAAAGGCCCTCCCTCTCCTGGCCAGTGATTGGCTACTCAGACCCCCACAGCCTAAAGGCGCTCCCTCTCCTGGCCAGTGATTGGCTACTCAGACCCCCACAGCCTAAAGGCGCTCCCTCTTTATTTTTTTCCAAGTACACGTCGCAAAGCTCAAACTTCCTGTTATTTTAGTAACTAACATTTGCTGTTTGAGTTAGTCTTAACTAGCTAGTTAGATAGGTGACGTCTTGGCTACAATAACTACTTACATCGGTAACAGACGAAGTGATGGCATGTACAAGTATGTTTCAGATTGAACAGATTTTAAGCACTCAGCGTTCTTGTACTCTCGTTAGTACATTCTTTCTTAGCAAAAAGGACATCTTTCCAGCTCACTTACTGTAGTGTACCTGTTTCAAGGCAAAGGGAACCTTTGTGAATTCCACACAGATATAACATCAACACTTTCGCATCATAAGTGTCCAGATGTGTTTTGTTCTAAAAGTCCACTGTGCCAATTCATTAAATTGTTATTTGCTGAACTATAACTACCACTGTGTAGCTGTATGTTACTGCTTAGAGTGTGTGTGTGTGTGTGTGTGAGGGAGAAAATAGACAGCATGTGTCTTCTCAACATACCTGTTTCACCCTTCTGTTCCGAGGAGTCGAGGTGTGTAGAAGTTCTCAATCCACCCCACAACGTTATATAGAGGCTGTGGACGTGAAAGTAACGCCTGCTCGGAGTGTCAAACACACGCCCTCTACGCCTGATCAGAGTGTCAAACACACGCCCTCTACGCCTGATCAGAGTGTCAAACACACGCCCTCTACGCCTGATCAGAGTGTCAAACACACGCCCTCTACGCCTGATTGGAGTGTCAAACACACGCCCTGTACGCCTGATCGGGTTCTACGCCAGAGTTTAATCACACCCACCCACCACATTTTCCAGATTCACTGGAAATTATTTTGTTTCAGACCGTAATAATTTTTTTTTTTTAAAACAGGTTTCCTTTTAAAACTTGTTTTGTTTGTTTTGTTTTTGTGTGCATATGCTTATGAATATTATGATGCTGATGGCACATTGCTTATTTAAGGAACTGGTCTGATCACTCTGATGCACAATGGAGCATTTTCAGTGGCACGCACTGGACCTGAACCAGACCCTGACTGAGCTGAAATACACACCTGCTCTTTCAACAAGTTATTATCCGATCAGTCGGTGTCATCAAACGATAACAGGTCGACTGTATGGCCTAGAACACACCAGAACCAGGGCCTGTATGTACAAAGATTCTAAGAGCAGGAGTGCTGATCTAGGATCAGTTTAGCCTTTTAGCTCATAATGGATATGGTTAGGATATGGACAGGAGAAAACTGATCCTAGATCAGCACTAACGGACCCTGGCGCACCCTTGCTGGGAGGGAAGGGTGAAACAGCAGTGTGAATGCATCGGTAGTTTGAGGGCCGTGGTTGAAAACCTGCAGCAGAACCTGCACCCTTTACATGAACACTAACGGATAGGACCAGGCCGTGATGCATGCAAGTGCTTTCTTCTTTCTCAAAATTTATAGTTCCTACTTTTTCCCCGTTTTTCTAATAAATGTTAAAAACACTTTAATTATGTAACATTTTGAATACTTAAGATAAGTTTAACTACACCGTAAAATAAATTGTTCTCGTGTGTAGTTACACTGCAAACATTATTTATTGTTTCAACATAATTTAGGTAAGCTACCGCCCTAACTTAACTCATTTAGGTGAAGCTGAAACAAATCTTATTTTTTTTACCGACGCATGATTTGGGGTAAAAAGCTAAATTGACAAAAAGCTACAAATATCATGGTGGGGATATTGATAACAATAAAACAAAGCTTTTTAGATTGAACTACTTTAAATTAGCAACATCTACATACTTAATTAATATCTAAATATATTCATATTGATCACACAAATAGACATCTTTATTAAGGGGGCCGTTTTGCCCCAAACTACTCGACATGTTTACTGTTCGCTACCCTGGTTCTGGTGTAAAAGCTCAGCTCTAATCCTGTCGCAGTGAATAAGATCAGACTGCTTATCGCCGGTAAAGCGGAACAACAGGTTATTCTCTTACCTGTTTAACTTGAACTCTATGGGCTCAAATCAATGCCAAAAGTATTTTGTCTCTGTAAGCAATGACTTGTGCTTGCAACTTATAGTTTGTGTTTGAACAATCTGAAATAAAACATTTTGTGCTTGTAACTTGTGGTCAAGGCCCTGCAGGATTTGGTCCATCACTCGTTGGAAAATAGACGGGGCACTGGAGACTCCATATGAGAGACGATGGTAGACGTATAGTCCGCGGTGAGTGTTTACTGTAAGATACCTTCCTGAGTCTTTATCAAGCTCCAGTTGCTGATAAGCATGCAGTAAGTCCAACTTGGTAAACAACTTGCCTCCAGCTAATGTTGCAAACAAATGTTCAGCATTTGGCAGTGGGTAGGTCTCCTCTTCAACACTCTGATTCATGGTGACTTTGTAGTCTCCGCAAATCCGTATCGACTTATCTGCTTTTGGCACGACTACAATTGGAGCAGCCCAGTCACTTCTGTCTGTTTTGGATATGATGCCCATGCCTTCCAGTCTATCCAGTTCTTTTTAAACTGCCTCTTTGAGTGCGTAGGGCACGGGTCTGGCTTCCCTGCAGATAGGATGGGCGTCTGGCCTTATCTTAATAGAAGCCTTGAACTCCCGGATGGCGCTGGGGCCTTCCTCAAACACAGCCTTGTGTCTCTGTGGCATGGCCTCCACACCAGCATCAAGAGCACCTCCAATAGAGAATATGTTACTCTAGTTTAGTCTGGTTTTGTCCAGCCAGTTAGAGTCTAGTAGTGCTGGTCGATCTCCCTTCACAGTCACCAGGGGTAGCTTTGCTGTTTGCTGCTCGTATTTTGCATTCACAGTCACTTGCCCTAACAAGGGGATATTTTCTCCAGAGAAGGTAAAAGGCTGCATTTTGCTTTTCTCAAGGGGTAAGTGAGACAGTGCCTCCTTGTAGACTACCTCAGACACTAACGTTACGGCAGCTCCTGTGTCTAGTTGCATATCTGCTCCCTTACCTTCTAAACATTAACAGCAATGCCACGTGTCCCATTAGAAGCTGTGTATACTGTGCATACTCCAAACAGTTCATTTTCATTGTCCTGTTCACACACTCATTAGCTTCCGGTTGCACATACTGAGTCTGGACCTGTGTCTTTTTATTCCTACACATGCGTGCAATGTGTCCTACCTTACAACAATGGTGACATTTTTCTTGCTTGAATTTGCATACCTGCGCTGCGCGTTTACCCGCACATCTGTAGCAAGGCTGCAGCTGCTGTTTGCCATTATCACTCTCCTGTTTAGATACATTTTTGCCACTGTATGATCCAAAGCGTTTTTTACATTCCCTTTATTCCTCTTCAGATGTACTTTATTCACATTTCCCGTTTCTTTCAGTTTCCCCGAGAACTCAAGGGTGTTATGTGATGCCATCTCCATAGATAATGCAATGTCGCATGCAGTTTTAAATGTCAGATTTCGTTCTGATAACAATTTCCTCTGCATCGCCTCAGCCTTTAATCCACTCACAAAACGGCCACGGAGGAGTGACTTCCGGTATGACTCCACCCAAGATGGCAGCATAGGCAATTAGCTCCCGATCAATACTCGATATAAAGCCCCGAATTCGAAAACCTTGAATCAAATAAACACGTTTGAAACTGAAATGGAAAGGGGAGGAGGTTCAAGAAGACAAAAAACTAATAAAAACCTGACAAAACAACTCAAATTGACCAAAGAAGACAGAAGAAGAATGCATCGTGGGAGGCATACGTACGATCGTGTGCCCATTTTTGGAAGTTTAAATGTTACATGTTTGTCTTTTAGGTTGCTCTATGTTCCTAGGGCAGCCATTAGTTGTCATGGTTACGATATGGTTTCATGGGAAGTTTACAACCTTACCAAAAACATTAATAATATCTCGTTAGTATCAGTAAATGTGAATGGGCTAAAAAACCCAATCAAAAGAAGCAAAGTCATTCTAAAAATGAGAAAAGTCAAAGCTCAAATTATCTTCTTTCAAGAAACACACTTATCCAAGGAAGAACATTAAAAGCTAAAGAAATTCGGTTTTAGAAATACATTCTACAGCACATGCAGGCAAAGTCGCAAGAGAGGGGTGGCTATACTTATTCAAAATTCAATTCACTTTGAATGCTTGAAAGTAATTAGTGACAAAGAAGGGCGATACATTATGGCCAAAGGGTTAATAGAAAATGAGAAGGTCACATTAATTAACGTTTATGCCCCTCCAGAAAGTGACACATTTTTCTTCAATACTTTATTTTCAACTATAGCATCAGAATCGGAAGGCATCGTTGTGTGTGCAGGAGATTTTAATGTAATTCTTGACTATAGGATGGATGCAACAAATGCAAGAAGAAATAAGGGCTACTTAATTAAAATAATGAACACATCCATGAAAGAGCAGGGGCTGGTAGATGTTTGGAGAGAACTCCACCCAGTGGAAAAAGACTATACACATTACTCCGCTACACATAACACCCACTCTAGAATTGACTACGTATTTATGCATAGCTGGGATCTCTATAAGGTGCAAGAATGTAAGATTGGGGTGGCCGATATCTCAGATCATAATACAATACATTTAACTATAAATTTGAATAGTAGACAGAGGACCACTACTTGGAGACTAAATGTAGGCATAATGAATAACTCAGCAATAACAGAGCAAATTAAAATGTTAATACAGAGATTTATCGAAGAAAATAATACGGAAGAAGTCAGCCCAACTATTCTATGGGATACTCTAAAGGCTGTCATACGGGGAATTAATAGCAATTACTGCACGACAAAAGAAAATTAGGCGTACTGCATATCTTAATTTAGCGGGAAACTTAAAAACTTGGAAATAGAACACCAAACTACTCATAAAACCCAACTTTTGCAAGAAATAAAGACTACTAAAAGGGAAATAGATTATATTTTGAGAGGAGAAGTAGAGAAGAAACTCAGATATGTAAAACAGGATTTTTATGAAGTCGGCCCTAAAGCTACTAAGCTATTAGCAAGGCGAATCAGGAAACAACAGGCAGTAAGTACGATACACAAGATCAGAGATCTCCGCTCAGATCAACTGAAATATGATGCAACAGAAATAGAGAACACTTTCAAAGACTATTACAAGAACTTGTATACACAACCACCCTCGTCTAGCAAAGAGGCAAAAAGGCAGTTCCTCAATTCTCTAGACTTACCAGCTATTGGAGAACTACAAAACAACAACCTTACAGCCCCTATAACAGCTGAGGAGGTATCTAAAGCCATATCCAAACTGAAGGCCAATAAGTCTCCGGGATGTGACGGTTTCCCAGCAGAGTGGTATCGAACTTTTAAAGAAGAAGTAACCCCCCTTCTTATCTCATCCTTTAATTGGACCCTTAAAGAAGTTCAGCTCCCACCCTCTTGGAGGAGGCAATCATTTCTGTAATTCCTAAAGAGGGAAAAGACATTGAATACTGTAGTAATTTTCGACCCATATCAATTCTCAATGTGGACTACAAAATATATACATCTATTATAGCTAAAAGATTCGAGAAATTTATGTCTGACCTGATTGATGAAGACCAAACCGGCTTTATGGTGGGACGCCAAACACAAGATAGCATTAGAAGGACTCTACAGATAATTAACTCGGTACAAACTGAAAAAACAAGTGCAGTTTTGATAAGTCTTGATGCCGAAAAGGCTTTTGATAGCGTTAATTGGACTTTTTTATATAAGGTATTGGAACGATTCGACTTAACAAAGACTCAGTGAATTGCATTAAAACTATATATCAAAATCCAGCAGCCAGAATAAAAGTTAATGGTAGTCTAACAGACAGAATAATGCTGAAGAGAGGCACCCGCCAAGGATGTTGTTTATCTCCCCTCCTTTTTGCCCTATACATAGAACCCTAGCACAGGCTATACGACAGAGTGAGGAACTTAAAGGAATCAGTACTAAAGGGCAGAATCACATGGTTAGCTTATTTGCGGACGATATCATAGTATATCTAGAAAACCCCAACTCAGGCTTTCCCGGCTGATGCATTTAATAAACACTTATAGTGACCACTCAGGATACAAAGTAAATGTAAATAAAACACAGATTTTGGCCTTTTAATTGACACCAGCACAAGAAATTAAGAGAACTTACAAATTGAAATGGGATTCTAAAACTATGAAATATCTTGGTGTGACCTTGACAAAACAATTAACTCACCTTTACAAAGCAAATTACGATCAGATCCAGGTCCAGATTAACAGGGACATAGAGAGATGGTTTACCTTGACACTAAACCTCAATTCGAGAATTGAATTGATTAAATTGAATATCCTTCCTAAACTGTTGTATCTGTTCCAGGCACTCCCTATTAAGATTCCCCAAGAAAAGTTTAAAATCTGGGATAAAATTATTTCCAGATTTATTTGGAATGGTAAAAACCACGAATAAAGTATAGTACATTGCAATTGGCAAAGGATAAGGGAGGTATGGCACTTCCAAACTTAAAAGATTATTATCATGCAGCTCAACTCAGACCAATGATCAAATGGTGTGAGGAAGGATACAGTGCAAAATGGAAAGAAATCGAGAGGACTGTAGCAAGCATTCCAATCCAGTCCCTAATTGGTAATACGAAACAAATAAAATTACTACAAGACTCATTGGATCCAATAAGTTCCCACACGCTGAGTATCTGGTCTGATCTAATTAAAAAACACAAATTAGAAAGGGAAGTGAGACTGTTGAGCTGGTTTGCTTATGATGAAAGATTTAAACCGGGTTTGAGTGACCAGAGCTTCAGAAACTGGGGGAGAAAGGGGATCACCGCAATGTGCACAATAATTAAGAATGGAAACATAATGAGTTTCCAGGGTTTGAAGGAGTCATACGGATTAGAAAATGAAGACTTTTTTAGATACCTACAGTTGAGGGACTACTTGATAAAGGAAATACGAAATGTAAAAACCTCAAACGGACTGCTTGGTGTAATGATGCAGACTTACAAGGGTAGGACAATACCCAAGGCAATTTCGATATTATACCAAAATTTAAGAGAAACTGAAGCCGCCTCTTCCATATACATTAAGGAGAAATGGGAGAAGGAGCTTAACATTGACATCACAATGGAAGAATGGTTTAACATGTGCAAAACACAACACACCACTACAAACTCGGGAACATGGATCCGTTATTTTATTACACCTCAAATAAAGAGTAAACAAACTGGTACACAACAACCATGTTGGCGGGCATGTGGGGATGGAGAAGCAAACCACACACATATATTTTGGGAATGTCAAAAACTGTACTCATTTTGGGAAAATGTGCAGACCATAATGAAACACATTCTGGGATACACAATACTTAAAGAATGCAAGGTTATGTACCTCGGAAATTTTAATGACTGTGTCCTTGGCGAAGATAGATATCTAACCAAAATCGTATTGATCGCAAGTAAGAAGGCAATAACGAAGAACTGGTGTAAGATTGAACCCCTTCTATAGGGCAATGGCTAGAAATTGTAAAGAGATTTGTATAATGGAAAAAATGACATACCAGCTCAGGGTAAAAGAAAATGTGTTTGTTAGCAAATGGAAGAAATGGATGACTTATAATGATTCTGTAGAAAATGCTCAGCACATATCAACTGATGCATAAATTCAAGATACTAGATTTGCATACGCACTTATAAGGATAAGGTGATACCTGTAACCCAGGGCTCCAGACTAACTTTTTTCACCACAGTCCCGGAACCGTCCCGAAATACAATTTTAACCATCCCAAAGTGAATGTAAACTGTCCCAAAAATCGAGAATGTTGTTTCTTTATTTTTGTTTTGTCGTCTATAGTTGTTATTGCCATAAAAAACACCATTGAAATGATTAGGAAATAAATAATTGTATTTTTATTTGAAATAATTATTTATTTTAACAATAGGCACATTAGATCAACAGGTAACAACATTCCATTCTAGAAGACATTTTCTTTTCCTTTTGGCCAGAGCTTTGTTTCTGTAGAGAAAGAGAAAATAAATTGATTTAGTCAAAAGGCTCCCAGGTGGAAAGATTTCACAAGAATCATTATGATTATATATATATATATATATATATATATATATATATAGTTAGTGTTAATGATGTCTTGTAGATTATTATGGATATTTGCAACTCTATTATTTTAAGGACTGATAGGATAGTTTATGAATTAATAAAACATGTAGTGAAAAGTACAGAAATAATCTGACATATCTAGGAGTCAAAGTGTCGAATTTCATGGATACTGTAAGGAATACGAGTGTGTTCATTCAGCCATATTTATTACAAACTGAACATTTTCAACACTCACAATCAAATCAACTGCTCAACTGTTAGCTATTACTGCTGTGTAACGTTATGCCAAGTTGTAACTCATACTAACGTTGTGTCAGACAAAAACCTTTAAACGCAGGTTCGCATTATCATTGTTTATTGTGTGTGTTCAAAGACGCTTGTAAAATACCTCTGTGGTGGACTGAACAAATGAACGGGCTGGCAGATTGCCGCCAGTCAATGCGGCCCTAGCAACCATGTAGTGCAGTGAAGTATAGCGTCAGTAGCCTGACGGATTTCTCCGCTTTTGTTTAGATAAATGTAACGTTAGGCCAATCAACTCGTCCTGCAATGGTAGTAGCTACTTTGTTGCAAAATGGTATACACAATGTATCTGTCGTGTGCTTGAATTGAGACAACTGGCGAACTGATACAGTGCATGCAGTTTTGAATGCTCTGGTGACTGCCGTGCAGCCTACAGCAGTGGTGAAGCATTTGCCGGGCATGGCGTGAATCTAAAATTTAACTAATATGAACCAAAACATCACGGAATCAACCAATTAGTGTTATTAACAAAAATAATATACTGAAATAGCCTAAATGTAGCTTACACTCCGCTGGTTGCCTTGCTAATTATTGTGGGTGTCGCACTCAGCACGGAGTTAGCGCTAACACCGTTTTTTCACACACGCCACACACACACAGGGCTAACGTTAGCTAGCAAGCAGCCCACTATCTAGCTAGCAGCTGACTACTGTATACAGTTCCAATAGACTAACATTACACCTCTGTGATTTAAATGTGTCCTTACCTTAGACTCAGGGGTTGTACTAGGGTTGGATGCAGTTCCCTGTTGGTCAGTCTGTGGCCGTGTCCGAAATCCGCTCACTCGTTCTCTATTCCCTATTCCCTATATAGTATATACTATATAGTGTACTATTTAGAGAACGAAAGTAGTGTTTTCGGAGACTACAACTGAACGTCATTTGCGTCACACAAAAAAAGTGCAGGATATTCAGGTGACGCAAGCGGATGTGCTCAGTATCATAAACAAACCGAGCACTCATGGCGGCAGGTTTAAATGTGCTAAAGTTTTGATTTTCAAAGACGGGCAAAATTTTGTGTAAATGTACATAAATGTAAGTAACGTTAAGCTAGCTACCTTTTCTGTATTTAACACGTTAATAGCCTGGCTTTTGTACGTAAGTTACCTCAGGAATAGCCTGTCTTTTGTACAAAAGTCAGGCTATTAACGTGTTAAATACAGAAAAGGTAGCTAGCTTAACGTTACTTACATTTATACACAAAATTATCGGCGGTAGACATTCCGGTCATTTCTGTCGCCGTCGCTGTATTTCTTTCTGTCGCCATTCTTTTCCTTCTCTCCTTCGGTATGACACGACCGCATTGCATTGTGGTAGACGGGATCAATCTAGGGTAAAGTAGGGTACAGTCGATGTACACTACAAATCACGGTGAATTGTGGGTATTTTCTCGTCCCTATTTAGTGTACGAAATTCACATTTTAGAATTCGTCGCACTCTACAAAATGGCGTCCACACAAAATAGTGTACTAAATAGGGAATAGGGAGTGGTTTCGGACACGGCCCGTGTCTGTTCTCCATCTTCTTCTGCTGTGTTTATCCTCTTCAAATAGCGCAACATGTTTGCGAGTGCTCCCTTGACTGAGAGGATGGCCAGTACCGCGGGAACTTTTATTAAACATTCTGATATTTTCGCGGGTCTCGTGCAGTGGTCTCGTGCCACTGTCAACTAGGCGAGCACTCAGAAGACGCGCACCGTTTGCCAGTGACAGTGATATGCGCACTGACAGTCGGCTCAGTTGACATTTTCCAAGCGGAAAAAAAAATACTCTTCGTCCCGACTGCGTCCCGGGGAGGATTTCTGTTCGTCCCAAATACATATTTTATCGTCCCCGGGACGACGGGACGGTGTTAGTCTCGAGCCCTGCTGTAACCATGACTGTTTTGATGTGTTTTTACTTGTATGCTATTGTTTTTCTTTCTTTTTTCTTTTATTCTATTTTGTGCCCTTTTCTGAATTCTTGTATTATTGTATATGTGTCATATTATAACAAAAACTCAATAAACATGAAAGTGTAAAAAAAAAA
>JAINUG010002428.1:0-10939 GCA_029706075.1 Aldrovandia affinis
TTGCTACCCTGAATTGTGGCTAAGCAGATTTACTGCTTAGGTCCAGTTTAACTATGTGTTGTTCCTAGCACCCAGGAATTGTACTTCCCACTAGGGTGGCTTTCAGCTAAACTGTTCTTGACTACGGTTAACACTTTGTTGCACGGCCGCTCTGGATAAGAGCGTCTGCCAAATGCCTGTAATGTAAATGTAATGTAAATGTTACTTTTCACTGTACTAATGTTTCTTTGTGTTTACTTCACACCGTGGACCACCGGATCCTGCTCTCATCTCTCATCGAGGTGGGAATCTCTGATCTGCGTTGACATGGTTCGAGTCCTACCTGGCTGACCGTCCTACCATGCGGGCCTGGAGAGGATCCCTCCTCCCCACACCTCTCTACCGAGTCCCGCAGGGCTCGGCAAGAAGCCCCGTCTTCTATTTTCTCTGTACACTAAGTCACTGGCTCTGTTATTTCTGCTCATGGTTTTTCCAATCACTATTATGTTTAAGGACACTCAACTCTTTCTCTCCTTCTCTCCATCTGATACCCGGTACCGGCACGGATCTCTGCATGCCTGGCTGACATCTTCGCATGGATGTCCACCCACCACCTGAAGCTGAACCTGGGAAGACAGAACTGCTCTTCCTCCCAGCGAAGGGCTCCCCGATGATTGATGCGTCAATCACCGTGAAGGCCTGAGCAGTGTCTCCATTCCAGCCTGCAGGAGTCTGGAGTAACCCCTGGACAACCAGCTGTGCTTCTCGAGCCATATTGCAGCAATCACTCGGACCTGGCCGATTCCTCCACAACATCCGGAGGATCCGACTGCTCCTCACCCAAGAGGCCACTCAACTCCCCAGTCCAGGCCCTGGCTTCAATGCCTGGACTACTGTACCTTGTTGGCAGGCCTTCCGGCCCATGCCATCAAGCCACTGCAACTAGTCCAGAACGCTGCTGCTCGCCTGGTGTTCAACCAGCCGAAGTTCACCCACGCCACCTCTACTCTCCCTCTCTGCACTGCCCCCCATCACAGGACGCATCAGATTAAAATCACTGGTGTTTGCTTTCATGGCCAGAGGTACTGCTCCCCCTTACCTCCAGTCACTCATCACTCCCCTACACCCTCCCAGACCTCCACTCCGCGCTCCTGGTAAACTGGGATCGCCCCATCCTCCGGCTTCGGCGGTACGCCTCCTCGGTCTCGCTTCTCTGTCCTGATCCTCGCTGGTGAACGACTTTCCGCAATTGGGTCAGACCGCGGAATCACTTCAAATCTTCCTCGCAGTTGTTCCTCAAAACCTGCCTCTTTCGTGACTCCAACACTATGCACATGACAAACATATATATATGCAAACATGCATACAAAACGATCATGTTCAACTATACGCATACACACTTCTTCAACTTCGTCATCCGGAATATTAACAGGTTTAACATTGATTGTCGCTTGCTGTATTGCTTCTTGTCAGTGTTATAGGCCGTTAAGTCAGAACTCACTTCTGCTGACACCCCCTGACCCTTGCGCTATCAGCTCCCAACAATCTACGACGAGCGACAGTGTATCTCCCTCCGCCTGGGATAAGGGGTACGACAGAGATGCCGCCATCCATTTAAACATCAGAGTCTCAGGTTGCGTGTACTGCGCTTCACAAGAAGCTCCAATATCATCCTCGTTTGCAGATTTATCAACAACATGGGGATCGCTTCGGTTATATATGAGTGTCACATCTTGGCACATGGTTGCGGACAACTCTCTTCAATGCCCAAAGACCAGGAAATGCCAGAGTTGGTCACGCCATTTACACGATGGAAGCTGAAGTGGCGATCTCTCGCTTCAGTTCCTCGGTATCTTCATCAGACCTTCTCCTGGTCCAGCAATGAGGCGTTCAAAGCTTTCATACTTCCGAAGAGATCAATATTTGGCATACCTATCAAAATTCCTAACCACCTCTTTACAGGCGCATTCACAGAGCATCTTCACTGGGCTGCATTATCGCACGGCATACCTGCTGCTGACGCAGCGTCTCTCCAGCAGTGGTGAAGACAGTGAGCCGATCATGTGCCACCTTCCTTCCTCGCGTAAAGTATCTACACAGCACGATAAACAAAGCATGGAAATCGCGTTTGGGCACGGATTCACAGATTTCACAAACAGTTTCAGTCAGGCTTTTCAATCAGCAGCACTGAATCTCATGTTCACATTGATCACACACTTCAATGCCTTTACAAGATAGCAGAATATCACCATTTAAATGCTATTCATCGGCAAATTGGCTTTTGCTTGCTCTCATTTTATATTTATATTTAAAACTCTTTATTCTATCAAATCTATATTCCTCTTCTTATCTGCATTGCCATAATTGTTTTATCGTTATCGTTTACTGTTTTTCGTTATGTAGGTTTTCTACAGTTATTGCTTCAACATGTCCAAGAATTAGAATTTATCTTGTGTTATTGTGCACTGACAGTCAAAACACTTGATTTGACACTTCTTCGTCGCTTATCATGCGGTCTTGCCTTCGTGCGTTCAAATGCCTTCTTGAGGAATGCACCGCAGCTGCCTTGTGATTGGAGAAACAGCTAATATCTGACAGAATCACACATGATTTAATGCTACGACACACTATTTTTGTTAATAGCCACACACACACATAATGACCCATCAACCCATGATGCAAATGCAGTGTCTGGAACTGGTGTACATGAGTGCAGACATTTTGAATGGTTTAGCTCTTCATTTTGAAGTGCAAATTACCCATAACGCCAAACAGCTTGTAATACTGAGTCATTGTTTATTGAAGGACAAATGTTAATTGGAATCCAGTTTGTATCAGAAAATACATACAAATAAACAAAGACTTCTCCTCAGTTCTGGCTCCCAAGACCCTGAGATGCGGTTATCTCCTCTTCCTAATGTTTGCTGGGGATGTAATTTGATTACCATGTTCCAGCTACCAAGGATTTATAGAATGTTAGTCATTTGCTACCGGAATGGGGCTTCCATCCGAGCAGACTAGAATCATACAGAGCTGTTGTTTTTAGATCACCACAAATTCGTCATCACGTCAGCACGCCGCCAGCTTCCAGCGGTCTGCATGCATCCCGCTCGCGCAAAGGTTAACAATTGCTGTGGCGCTCCTACCGTGTCAGCGAAAGACTGAGTAACACGGGTGAGGTGATGCTGGCGCATTTAGGTTCACTAACCTCTAGCAGCAAATAGCACGTCGATTTGTCAAAAATAATCACACATTTTAGAATATTAATTGTTTACCGGTATTTGCGACTTCCACAGTTTTGGAGCAGCATTTTATCGCGAACAAAGATCATTGTTACGCGCAGGCGACAGGTGCCGCCCGCTTCCAGCATTAGTGCCGAGATCATTCACAGTCTAAATAAATGATCTTAACAAACACTTCAGTCCGGGAAATGGCTTATATTAGCAGCCCGCTAGAAGCATTACAGGTAAAGATTTTACAGTGTCTCCTTCTTATTATTAAGGATAAGTCAAACTTGCGGGTAGCTTTAAATATTTTCTCAGGTGGCCTAAGACTTTTGCACAGTACGGTATTGTAAGAAATATGGCAGCACTCTGATCTTGATGAAGAAGGTTTTATTTAGGTAGCGACATTAACAAAGTAAATGACAGGTAATACAACAATACCAGCAAGCACTCTGGACTCAGCGGAGTTCGTCTGAATGTCCTTCTCCCAACTGAATGACTCTAAATACTATTTTTCAGCTTTGTTTTCTGAGGCGGGAAACAGAAATGTGTATTCGGAAATCATGTGATTGATTTAACCCTTTGATACATACGCCCTCCACACCCTCTAATAAAAAATGACCCGTCATCAATAAAGACATACTATAATAATAATTTAATAATAATTTTGTTAAAATAATGATTTTAGCAGTGATTTGGTCTACACAAGAATCCATTGATATTTGAAATATGTTATTTTTTAAAACTTTTCAGCACATATACACCCATGGCCAAAAGTTTTGAGAATGACACAAATATTAATTTTCACAAAGTCTGCTGCCTCAGTTTTTATGATGGCAATTTGCATATACTCCAGAATGTTATGAAGAGTGATCAGATGAATTGCAATTAATTGCAAAGTCCTCTTTGCCATGAAAATGAACTTAATCCCCAAAAAACATTTACACTGCATTTCAGCCCTGCCACAAAAGGAATAGCTGACATCATGGCAGTGATTCTCTCGTTAACACAGGTGAGAGTGTTGATGAGGACAAGGCTGGAGATCACTCTGTCATGCTGATTGAGTTAGAATAACAGACTGGAAGCTTTAAAAGGAGGGTGGTGCTTGAAATCATTGTTCTTCCTCTGTTAACCATGGTTACCTGCAAGGAAACACGTGCAGTCATCATTGCTTTGCACCAAAAGGGCTTCACAGGCAAGGATATTGCTGCTAGTAAGATTGCACCTAAATCAACCATTTATCGGATCATCAAGAACTTCAAGGAGAGAGGTTCAATTGTTGTGAAGAAGGCTTCAGGGCGCCCAAGAAAGCCCAGCAAGCGCCAGGACCGTCTCTTAAAGTTGATTCAGCTGCGGGATCGGGGCACCACCAGTGCAGAGCTTGCTCAGGAATGGCAGCAGGCAGGTGTGAGTGCATCTGCACGCACAGTGAGGCGAAGACTTTTGGAGGATGGCCTGGTGTCAAGAAGGGCAGCAAAGAAGCCACTTCTCTCCAGGAAAAACATCAGGGACAGACTGATATTCTGCAAAAGGTACAGGGATTGGACTGCTGAGGACTGGGGTAAAGTCATTTCCTCTGATGAATCCCCTTTCCGATTATTTGGGGCATCCGGAAAAAGCTTGTCCGGAGAAGAAAAGGTGAGCGCTACCATCAGTCCTGTGTCATGCCAACAGTAAAGCATCTTGAGACCATTCATGTGTGGGGTTGCTTCTCAGCCAAGGGAGTGGGCTCACTCAAAAATTTTGCCTAAGAACACAGCCATGAATAAAGAATGGTACTGCATGAGGTCTTGAAAAAGAAGGGTCGACACTGCAAATATTGACTCTTTGCATAAACTGAATGTAATTGTCAATAAAAGCCTTTGACACTTGTGAAATGCTTGTAATTATACTTCAGTATACCATAGTAACATCTGACAAAAAGATCTAAAAACACTGAAGCAGCAAACTTTGTGAAAACCAATACTTGTGTCATTCTCAAAACTTTTGGCCACGGCTGTACACATCTGATAACTGTCAATTTTCAGAAGCACAAAGATCAAAAGGTTCCTTATCAAAAACAAGTTACCTGGATTGCTGAGTGATAAAATACATTTATTCCAAAGATATAGCAAATAAACACTCAAGTGCACTTTTTTATTCAAAAAGTAAGAAAGGAAATATCAAAATAAAGATTTGTGATGATCAAAAACAAGTTAATTGAGGAATACCTGGATTGCTGAATGATGAAATTCATTTTTGCAAAGATATAGAAAATAAACTCTCCACCGGGTCATTTTTGACCCGGGTTATGCATCAAAGGGTTAAGGAGGCCAGACAATCAGTCTGCTCATCACTAGGGGGGTCTGATTGATTCAGTTCCCGGGGCCTAGCCAGAAAACAGTCTATTGTATTGTTAATCAAGTCTAAATGGTTGGCCTGAGTAGCCGTTTGATCACCTATCCATGTATTCTACTGGCCATTGTTGGTTTCAGGAGTTTCTCTCTCTTCCTCTTGATCACCTATTCACATGTCGATTACTGTCTCCATTTGGCCGCACAGATCCCTTGTAATTGTGATATGATTACCGCTTACAGTTCAATATCTTACAGTATATATACATATATTATATATGTGTATGCATAGTCAAACAGAGGCATGACTAATGCATATACCTTTGGTTTCACCATGGTTCAATTGTTTCTGAACCATTTTAACCGAGGACCTTAAACCTTATAATTACATCACTACATGATTGAATTGAATTCCCTGGGATAAATGTGAATGTGTACCTGGCTACAAGGCCAAGGGTGAGGAGCATGAAGAAGAAGAGGAAGGACCACAGTGGGGCCAGTGGCAGCATCGTCATGGCCTGCAGGTACACCACAAATGCCAGCCCGGGTCCTGCAATCAGAGGGCCATGGGTTGGAATGCTATGGTGGGACACTGGTGCTGTACTCTGTGAACTAAGATTCCACTGTTAGTGAACACAAATTTTGCACATTTGTTCATATTTGTATCACATTCATATACCAGAGGAATACATCTGATTATGGTGCTCTTGACATGACGTACACGGGCGAATAGATGACTGCGGTCAAGACTGGGGGTCTTGGGGGAAGCTTGTTATAATCACCACAAAGTGCAGATGGTCTGTTCTTCCAACAAGGAGAGGGACGCCTTTGATCTCTGCAAGTGAAGAGCTGCTGGGCCCACTGAGGCTACACAGGAACCATCTCACAATACAGGCTGCCATAGGATTGACAAAGTAACCAGAAGTGTAAGAATTGGGTACAGCTACAGTAAACCATAACAAGAGAACCTTCCACCAACCAGAGTTGACTATTATGGGGCTTGATTCACTCTGTCACATATAAAAATGTTAAAATTTAGAATGAGTCTGCTTTATGGGGCCTGCTTCGCATATATTTGTATGTCATATATTTAGGTTCTGACCCTGTACTTTTTTGTTTCCCCCATGCTCCAGGGCTGTGCTGTACCAGCGCCCTGGATCCATGAACTGCCTGTTTAAGGTCATGCCACAGCGTCTCAATCGGATTTAAGTCCGGGCTTTGACTAGGCCACTCCAAAATCTTCATTTTGTTTTTCTTGAGCCATTCAGAGGTGGACTTGCTGGTGTGTTTCGGATCATTGTCCTGCTGCATAACCCAAGTGCGCTTGAGCTTGAGGTCACGAACTGATGGCTGGACATTCTCCTTCAGGATTTTCTGGTAGAGAGCAGAATTCATGGTTCCATCAATTACGGCAAGTCGTCCGGGTCCTGAAGCAGCAAAGCAGCCCCAGACCATCACACTACCACCTCCATGTTTGACTGTTGGTATGATGTTTTTATTATAGAATGCTGTGTTAGTTTTACGCCAGATGTAACGGGACCCACACCTTCCAAAAAGTTACACTTTTGACTCGTCAGTCCACAGAATATTTCCCCAAAAGTTTTGTGGGTCATCAAGATGTTTTTTGGCAAATGTGAGATGAGCCTTTGTGTTCTTTTTGGTCAGCAGTGGTTTTTGCCTTGGAACTCTCCCATGGATGCCATTTTTGCCCAGTCTCTTTGTTATTGTGGAATCATGAACACTGACATTAACTGAGGCAAGTGAGGCCTGCAGTTCTTTAGATGTTCATCTAGGGTCTTTTGTGACCTCCTGGATGAGTTGTCGATGCGCTCTTGGAGTAATTTTGGTAGGCCGGCCACTCCTAGGAAGGTTCACCTCTGTTCCAAGTTTTCTCCATTTGTAGATAATGGCTCTCACCGTGGTTCGTTGGAGTCCCAAAGCCTTAGAAATGGCTTTGTAACCCTTTCCAGACTGATAGATGTCAATGACATTGTTTCTCATCTGTTCTTGAATTTCTTTAGATCGCGGCATCATGTGCTGCTTTTTGAGATCTTTTAGCCTACTTCACTTTGTCAGACAGGTTCTATTTAAGTGATTTCTAGATTCAACAGGTCTGGCAGTAATCAGGCCTGGGTGCAGCTTGTGAAATTGAAAATTCGCTTTCAAAAAATGTGGTTAATCGGTTGATTTATTAAGGGGGGGCAGTTACTTTTTCACATAGGGCCAGGTAGGGTTGGATAGCTTTTTTCCCTTAATAAATGAAATCATTATTTAAAAACTGCATTTTGTATTCACTCAGGTTATCTTTGTCTAATATAAAAATGTGTTTGATGATCTGAAACATTTAAGTGTGACAAATATGCAAAAAAAGAAGAAGTGTGTGTGTGTCTGTGTGTGTGTGTTTTAATCATATACAAATCATGTGTTCAGGAAATGTAATTTATCAGTAAATGTTTAGGATTCTGAAACAAGGGAGACTTACCTTTGATCAGTTGCATGGTCCAGGGGTACAAAGGTGTAACATAAGGAAAAAATGACAACTTCACAAAGTCACTAATTAATCATCAGGGCCCGTATTCACAAAGAATTTTAAGGGTAAAAGTTGGTCCTAACTGCGCAATTTAGGAGCAAGTCCCAAAAAGAATGGGCGTGTCACTCATAAATTTAGGAGTCCTAAATTTTTGGGATAAGAGTATTTCACAAAGGGTTTGAGAGCTAAAAACAGCTCCTAAGTTCAGGAGAAGTTAAAAGCAGCCAAGAGGACTTCTAAGTCACTAAAGACTCACGCGATCCAAAAAAAATCGCAATCGCGTCAACACTGGAGATATTGAATGATACAGAGCTCATAAAAATCGTATATATAATATTATATATATTATAGCCACTGGAGATATCTGATTGTTTAGGAGAGCAGACATGTAACCAATTGACTAGTTTCATGTTAAATCAGTGACAGGGTAGCCTACATTTGTATTTTAGAATCTTTATTAGAATATAATAGGTGCCCTCGGATTTTTCCGAGATGCAAAGACATGTAACGGGACAATTGACTAGTTTGAATGAATTAATTTCAGTTTTTCAATGTAAGTTATTTCACTAAATCTTTATTCGAAAATTTTAAAATCTTTTTAGAATATAATAGGGGTGCATCGGATGGTCTTATGCCTGAATTAATTTAAAAAAAAAAATGAAAGATCGCTAATGTTTCAATTCTATTTAATTTCAGTTTTTCAAAAAACATGCCTCCCAGAAAGGCATTTAGTATGAAAAAACAAATACAAACCAAAACATACATGGTTGTCTATCTCTTCACTGTAACTCTGCATTAAAAATTTAAAGAATTGTTACTGTAAAAACAGCGGCAGAAAAACTATTTCTCTATGATGACCCATCCCCTATATCAGCCAATCACTGTGGGCATTCTGAGTAAACTCGTTCATGAGAAACAACGTAATCCCTAGCAACGACGTCAACCCCGCCCTCACTCTTAGCTAGGAATTCCTTAGTACGAGTTTGTCTTTGGAGCTTTGTGAATAGGTTTTAAGGTGGGACTCCTAACTAAAAGGTTTTAGTGCGATTTAGAAGTACTCCTAGTGGTAAGATAAAATGTTTTGTGAATACAGGCCCAGAACATTAATCATTTGTAAGCCTTGATTAGGAGAACAAAGGTTTTGGTCAATTTGAGAGGTTCTATTATATTATCTTTATTTTATCAATACCCAGAATGCATTGTGGGTGTGGTCTTTTTAAATATTTACACATTTATTGACTTAGATTAAAATTCTATTTTTCGATTTTCGCGAAACGTGCAAACTCTCTCTCGAGTTTGTTGCCGCTTTTTCTCCTGTCTGTCTTTCTCTCTTTGTTGATTTCCTCAGGGCCACAGCAGCATTATGATCGGAGATGGCTTTTTTGTTCTTGGATCTTCGTGCATCTGTCCGTGTTTCTACGGCGGGTTTCGTCTTACTTTGTTTCTTCTTTTCACGAAGCTTTTTTCAGCCAGCTTTTCCTTTCGTAATATTCTTTTTTCTTTTTATCCTTTTTTCTTTTTCTTTTTTTCTCCAATCCACTATTGAATTCGTAGAATCTTCCATTGTACAATTGTATAGTTTCGCAAGCGAAGCATTTAAATGACCAGATGTTTTGAACTCCCGCGAATGTCACGTTACGTTTATTACACAACTTTGGCTGTTTCCAGTCCCTAACGATCTATTGTTTTTATCCCTACTTGTTCAATTATTGGAACCCCCTTCTAATAATTCATCGAAGACCTTGTGCTTGGAGAAGAAATGGCCGCTCTGTGAGCGGAGATGAAGCTACGAGTTTGAGCATTTTATATTCACCACGCTAACTTGATGTGTAAACTGATACCACTACAACAATCCACAGCTATCAATGATCAAAATATGTGTTCAGGGTACAAGAAAATGTTACATTTCGGGAGTTACTGAGGAAGAAATCGAACCCGGTCTGGGCCAATCCACTGCACCACCGTGCCGCCTAGAGTCTGTAGTAATAATGATTATTTATTTGAATATGAACAATGGTTACATTCCAAGAGCCGTGGGTTTGCGAAGCAGGACTGAAATCTCCTCCCTGAGCCATCTCCTTTTATACTGTCTTCACAACATCTTCCCCTGCGAGGCCTCCTGAAAATGTCCATACCCCTTTGGGGTGGAAAGTCCCCAAGGCTTACTCCGCCCTATTAGACATCATTTTTATAAGACACCACAAGTCATCGCCAGCTGACATCTGACATAAAAAAATGAAACAATGAATGGCACTGACCTCCCACTGTTATGTCGACAGGAACGAACCCAAACGCGGACACAGACAAAGTTAGGATGGAGAGTGATGATTTAATAATAATTGTAATAGTAATGACAGAGGTAGTGGAGACGATGAGCTGGACACTGGAAGGGATGCACAGGAGGACAGACAGGATGAGGGAACCGGGGGGGCAGCTAAGCGTGCAGGCGGGGCTGGCAGGACGGACAGAGCTGGCAGACGGATGAAGAATGAACCTGAACACAAGGGGGAACAACAGGAACAAGGGTAAACAAACATATAACACAACACGCAGAGAACAGTAAACACAGAGTCTAATATAAGGTATCAGAAGTCATCTTCTACCGAGAAGGGAAAACAACGATCTGACGATGAATGACTGGAAAACCGGGGTAGATATACTGCAGGGCTGATGATCTAGATGGGAAGCTGGTGTGCCGGAACGGACGACGGAATTGGTAACAGGTGAACATGATGAGGAGTAATGAGGGATGATAATTGAATGATGGAAAATAATAAAACAATTAACAAACAATCACAAGGGAGAAACAAGACAGGAACAAAGGGAATGTGACACCCACTTAAACTTCTTCCCAATCCACCTGCTAGCGTGAC
>JAINUG010002429.1:0-10938 GCA_029706075.1 Aldrovandia affinis
GAGACATGGTATGTAGAAAATGTTTAATTTAAAGACATAGTTGATCATACAGTGTTACAAATTCATGTAATAAAGTATAAAAGCAGCTTGCTGCTATCCAGCACTCAGCATAGCTTAATAGCAGTAGCTACTGTAGTAACGTTAGCTAGTAGCCACATTAAGCCCCTAAAGTGAATATCACAAAACGGAATTAGCAAATTATATTAAAAACCATCACGTGTGATAGAATACATAGCAGATGGTTTGTCATATTGATTAATAAAGTTACTTAAGAGTGCTGAATATTGCAGTTGCTACATGCTCAATGCATTTCAGTGCAGCAACACCACAATCCCCTCCATCTCCTCTCTGCCATGCCGATCCGACTTTCGCGCTTTTCCGACGCTGTTGATGAGATTGGGGTTGGGCTTTTTTCGGCCTTTTTACTTTTTCAAAAGTCTTTAAAATAGAAATTTGAAGTGTATACTTGCATTTGGAATTCTGTTCATAACTATTACACAATTCGATTGTGAAAGCACAGCCTGTCTTATTGCTCTGGCTTTAAGTGCTCCGCTAAAGAGGACTACAACAGGCAATTGAGCCATATGCTTTGCTGGGGGAGGGAGGGTGATTTGACTGCTCAGAGGCACCAGAACTTTCTGCAGGCATTCTGGAGATGGGCATGTAGGACGGATGATGGGAACAACAGTACCCTTCATTGTGGCTGTCTGACACCAGGGCCGCGTTTCCACGGTGCTGAACCGCTCCTCAAACCGCCGACACTGTCTCCTGCCACACGGCCACTTTGTTGCCTGCTCTTTCCCTGAAGGTGCACTCTGCCTGCTTCCAGCAACTGCTCGCTCACATACGGTGCAGAACCAGACCCTGGCTCACGACTTCAGCCAGCTGGGCCCAGCAGGCTCCATCATGAATGGGCCCAGTTCACTTCAAGGAACCAAGCACTCCACTCTTTCAACATCAGTATTTGAGCGGACTTGAGGTACGGAATCAGGGGCTTCCATTCATTCACATTGAGCACAAAGGAGGCTTTGACTTCAGCTTTAGCCCATAAGACTTTTCAATTTTTGGTAACCTACATTTTTTTACCTCTGGCAGTTTACTGCTTAATTTTTGTACCATTTCAGGTTATTCACTGGACTTGAACCGCTTACTTCAGCAAAACTGGAAAACGGGGTGTTCTAAACTTTTCACCGGTAGTGTAGCACCAGTTTGTCTGATCAGCGGAATTTTTGAAAGGCGTCCATGAATTCTGGCGCACATTGTGGATGTGGTATTTTTAGCTAGATGTGACGCGTTTTTTTTTATCTCCCCTCTTCCGGCCTCCAGGGTGAGAGGGCAGCCATTTGCAATGACAACGTGACAGACTTGTCCAATGAGAACCTGTTGAGGAGTCCAGCGACTTTGTGAACAATGTGGAGACCTTCATCTCAATCAACCATCATTCCCTCTGATGGGCGAAGCCAGGACAGCTGTCTCTCCCAGTCCATCAGCCTGGCAGACATTTTCCTGGGGGTGGGAAGAGGGGGTTAGCACAGGGGCCCATCTTGCAGAAGAGTGGGGGAAGATTACTGACTAAATAACTGAAGTAAAATAGGCATAGATTATGGTGCAATATATGAATTTGCATTCAAATCTGGTTACCGTGGCTGCTGTAGCCAGCGTTATTTAATTACTAGTAATCTCACTTGCATGTTGGGTGTCAGCTTGATCACTGGTATTAAATAAGACATTTTGACTAATCATAAAGATGAAGGCAAACTTGGCAGAGTTTAAATAATGAGAACATAAGTTCATAATGAGAACAGTTCACTCTTCCTTGAACTGAGGAGTGTTTCTAACTGAATAATGTGCATGACTCACCCCCTCCCCTGCTGAGATGAGCTCTATAGAGGATTGGGGTAGGCAGAGGGCCTACTAACTGGTATTTCAAGGAGACCTGATGCAGCACAGTTGACTGCAGTGCAGAGCTCTTTAGCACTATTGAAACTTAGGCAAAGGCCAATGACGAGGACCATTTCCTGGAGAAGGAGTTGCTATCAGTGCTCCACCGTAAAGGTCTGTTTCATAAACATGATCTGAGCTGTGTTAACAGATGTATTTTCTACATATTTATGTATTATTTAACTCCTGACTGACCGCTTTCTTTCTATGACTGATGCTGTTTTGTCATTTCCAGGAATATGCTTCTTCATGTTTGAAATGTGGGACTGATTGTTTTGTTTTATTGGGTCTGGAAGGTGCAACAATGGAAAATTCCCTTAATGGTATAAGATCGCAGATCTTTCCCCAAAAAAACATCAAGGAGAGCACCTGATGTCAACTTCTTTCTACCGGTGAGTGCCTGCCAGGGCACACTTTTACCTTCTCTAAAAGAGAGCTGGAGAATTCCTCTTAGTTCAATTAGGTGGACAAATATTGCAACAAAGCAGGCTTATTGTTTCCACCTATGATGATTGGTAGAACAGTTTTGTTCAGTCTTTTAAACTAAAGATTTTATGTTTTTTGTTTTGAAGGAGCGGCGCATGGACTTCATTTATAAGTAACGGTAAGACCATAATAACGTTTTTTTTATTAAATGTGCTTTTTTGTGTGCTACAGTTTGTAAGTGTAAAGAAAGCTGATATGAAATTTTAAACATAACCCGTTAACTGCTGCCAATCAAATGGTGAATAAGCTACTCTGTAGGGTTCATATGTTTGTAAATCTGATTGTGATGAAGTCAGTGCCTCACCAGCCATGAACCTCACGGCACGTCACTGGTACCTAGTACACAGAGGTTTGAGGACTTGCAAACCAGTACAGCAGGAGAGTACTCATACACATCCCTCAGGTCCAGCACCAGTCCAGTATCAACACCAACCGACCAAAAGAGGGATACCTGGGCACTGTCAGTTCTCCCCGGGTGGTTTGCTCTGGGTCACACCGCAGCGTGATGACTGCATTCCGTCCCTTGTCACATGATGAGGTTGTCTGGGGAGATCTGAAACCAAAATAGGCCATATATTATTCAAATTGAAATAATAATAATAATTGTTAAAATATTTTTTTTTAAACTGTAAGCCAGTGATGTCACAAGCTCAACCAACGCAACATAAAATCTTTAGTTTAAAGACTGAACAAAACTGTTCTACCAATCCATCATAGGTGGAAACAATAAGCCTGCTTTGTTGCAATATTTGTCCACCTAATTGAACTAAGAGAGAATTCTCCAGCTCTCTTTGAAAATTAAAAGTGTGTGCCCTGGCAGGCACTCACCGGTAGAAGAAGTTGACATCAGGTGCTCTCCTTGATGTTTTGGGAAAAGATCTGGGCTCACACTTATACCATTAAGGGAATTTTCCATTGTTGCACCTTCAGACCCAATAAAACAAAACAATCAGTCCCACATTTCAAAACAGAGAAGCATATTCCTGAAATGACAAAACAGCATCAGTCATAAGAAGCGGTCAGTCAGGAGTTAAATAATACATAAATATGTAGAAAATACATCTGTTAACACAGCTCAGATCATGTTTATGAAACAGACTCTTTACGGTGGAGCACTGATAACAACTCCTTCTCCAGGAAATGGTCCCTCGTCATTGGCCTTTGCCTAAGATTTCAATAGTGCTAAAGAGCTCTGCACTGCAGTCAACTGTGCTGCATCAGGTCTCCTTGAAATACCAGTTAGTAGGCCCCTCTGCCTACCCACAATCCTCTATGGGGCTCATCTCAGCAGGGGAGGGGGTGAGTCATGCACATTATTCAGTTAGAAACACTCCTCTCAGTTCAAGGAAGAGTTGAACTGTTCTCATTATGAACTTATGTTCTCATTATTTAAACTCTGCCGAAGAGTTTGCCTTCATCTTTATGATTAGTCAAAATGTCTTATTGTCAATACCAGTGATCTTAAACTGACACCCAACATGCAAAGTGAGATTACTGGTAATTAAGCTAACGCTGTGCAGCAGCCACGGTAGCCAGATTTGAATGCAAATTCATATGTGCACCCATAATCTATGCCTATTTTACTTCAGTTATTTAGTCAGTAATCTTCCCCCACTCTTCTGCAAGATGGGCCTATTACCCAACCCCCCTCTTCCCTCTTACCCAGGAAAATGTCTGCCAGGCTGATGGACTGGGAGGAGACAGCTGTCCTGAAGCCCCGCCCATCAGAGGGAATGATGGTTGATTGACAGATGAAGGTCTCCACATTGTTCACAAAGTCGCTGGACTCCCTCAACAGGTTCTCATTGGACAAGTCTGTCACGTTGTCATTGCAAATGGCTGCCCTCTCACCCTGGAGGCCGGAAGAGGGGAGATAAAAAAAAACACGTCACATCTAGCTAAAAAACACCACATCCACAATGTGCCGCAGGGTTCATGGACCGCCTTTCAAAATTCCATGATCAGACAAACCCCCTGGTGCTACACTACCGGTGAAAAGTTTTAGAACACCCCCATTTTTCCAGTTTTTACTGAAATGTAAGCAGTTCAAGTCCAGTGAATAACCTGAAATGGTACAAAGGTAAGCAGTAAACTGCCAGAGGTAAAAAAAAAATGTAGGTTACCAAAAATTGAAAAGTCTTATGGGCTAAAGCTGAAGTCAAAGCCTCCTTTGTGCTCAATGTAGGAATGAATGGAAGCCCACACAGGTTTCGTATTACCTCAGGTCCGCTCAGGCTGATGTTGAAGAAGTGGAAGTACTTGGTTCCCTTGGAAGTGAACTGGGCCCATTCATGATGGAGCCTGCTGGGCCCAGCTGGCTGAAGTCGTAGGCCAGGGTCTGGTTCTGCACCGTATGTGAGAACGAGCAGTTGCTGAAGCAGGCAGAGTGCACCTTCAAGGGGAAAGAGCAGGCAACAAAGTGGCCCATTAATGGCAGGAGAGACAGTGTCGGCGGTTTTGCCGAGGAGCGGTTCAGCACCGTGGAGAGCACTTGGCGGCCCTGGTGTCAGACAGCCACAATGAAGGGTACTGTTGTTCCCATCATCCGTCTACATGCCCATCTCCAGAATGCCTGCAGAAAGTTCTGGTGCCTCTGAGGCAGTCAAATCCACCCTCCCTCCCCCCAACCAAAAGCATACTGGCTCAATTGCCTGTTGTAGTCCTCTTTAGCAGGGCACTTAAAGCCAGAGCAATAAGACAGGCTGTGCTTTTCCACAATCGAATTGTGTAATAGTTATGAACAGAATTCCAAATGCAAGTATACACTTCAAATTTCTATTTTAAGAGCTTTTTGAAAAAGTAAGGCCGAAAAAAGCCCAACCCCCAAAGTCTACATCAACCGCGTCGGAAAAGCACGAGTCAGATCAACATGTCATAGAGAGAATGGAAGAGGGGATTATGGCGTTGCACTGCACTGAAATGCATTGAGCATATAGCAACTACAATATTCAACACTCTTAGAAATAACTTTATTAATCAATATGACAAACCATCTGCTATGTATTCTATCACACGTGATGGTTTTTAATATAATTTGCTAGACCGTTTTTGTGATATTCATAGGAAAGCAGCTAGCTAGCTACCTAGCTAACGTTACTACCGGCTAGCTACTGCTAACATTAGCTATGCTGAGTGCTGGATAGCAGCAAGCTAGCACATACTTTTGTTACGCAGATTTGTAACACTGTATGATCCAGCTGTCTTTAAATTAAACATTTTCTACATACCATGTCTACGTCTTTTCTGTTTCTTTTGTTTTAATCACAAGTAGCTAGCTAGCTAATTTTATGAATCTACGTAGTTATGGTATATAATTGTAAACACATCGTTATTGTAATATAGGCGCTAGCTAGCTTAGCTGCGCTGGTATCATATGACATCCCAAATATTATGCATCTTCCGTCCGCCTACCTACTGTACATTTGCGATGGAAAAAATGTCTGACAGCGAGAGCAGCCACAGTCCGCAGTCCTCCCCTCGTCCTGATGTTTTTATCAACGAGAGTGGCAATGCCCAAATGGAGATCGCAACAGTGATCCAACCATTTAGGTTTGAGCCTGAAGTGCAGGCACCCGTTCGAGCGGTAGCCCCCCTCCCTATCCGCCTGTTGTTCCCATCATCCGTCTACATGCCCATCTCCAGAATGCCTGCAGAAAGTTCTGGTGCCTCTGAGGCAGTCAAATCCGCCCTCCCTCCCCCCAACCAAAAGCATACTGGCTCAATTGCCTGTTGTAGTCCTCTTTAGCAGGGCACTTAAAGCCAGAGCAATAAGACAGGCTGTGCTTTTCTACAATCGAATTGTGTAATAGTTATGAACAGAATTCCAAATGCAAGTATACACTTCAAATTTCTATTTTAAGAGCTTTTTGAAAAAGTAAGGCCGAAAAAAGCCCAACCCCCGAAGTCTACATCAACCGCGTCGGAAAAGCACGAGTCAGATCAACATGTCATAGAGAGAATGGAAGAGGGGATTATGGCGTTGCACTGCACTGAAATGCATTGAGCATATAGCAACTACAATATTCAACACTCTTAGAAATAACTTTATTAATCAATATGACAAACCATCTGCTATGTATTCTATCACACGTGATGGTTTTTAATATAATTTGCTAGACCGTTTTGTGATATTCATAGGGAAAGCAGCTAGCTAGCTACCTAGCTAACGTTACTACCGGCTAGCTACTGCTAACATTAGCTATGCTGAGTGCTGGATAGCAGCAAGCTAGCACAGACTTTTTGTTACGCAGATTTGTAACACTGTATGATCCAGCTGTCTTTAAATTAAACATTTTCTACATACCATGTCTACGTCTTTTCTGTTTCTTTTGTTTTAATCACAAGTAGCTAGCTAGCTAATTTTATGAATCTACGTAGTTATGGTATATAATTGTAAACACATCGTTATTGTAATATAGGCGCTAGCTAGCTTAGCTGCGCTGGTATCATATGACATCCCAAATATTATGCATCTTCCGTCCGCCTACCTACTGTACATTTGCGATGGAAAAAATGTCTGACAGCGAGAGCAGCCACAGTCCGCAGTCCTCCCCTCGTCCTGATGTTTTTATCAACGAGAGTGGCAATGCCCAAATGGAGATCGCAACAGTGATCCAACCATTTAGGTTTGAGCCTGAAGTGCAGGCACCCGTTCGAGCGGTAGCCCCCCTCCCTATCCGCGACCAGGCCTTGGCCCGAGTGGGAAACATTAATTGGTAAAGTGAACACTATAACGTTAACTCCTTATAACGTGAATCATGAAAACGCCCGCATAGATCAAGACCGTAAATACATTTGTTTAGCATTATTAATTAGTTTAATATTCAGTGGCCGTAAAATCAATAGTAAAAGTGGGAAAACAATATTTCTGTTGTAGGTGCACCTGCAACAACTGTGTTGCGATGACCATGCATAATGAGAGTGTCTGCTGTTGGGAGTACAGGCAGACACTCAACACTATGCGTGAGTCCATCCAACAGTGCGAGTGTCTTACCGTACACCCAGGGTTCGCAACTGTTTGCCTGGACGTTCATGTCCTTAGGACGATCGGTAGCTGGCTAGCTAGCTGCTATAACTAGCAGGCTAGCAGTTAGCAGTGCTAGCAGCTAGCTCCAGACTGTGTTCTATCTCTTACGTCACAAATTGCATTGTGGGTAGATTTACGAAGATTTGGCAGATTCTTGAGTTAAGTATTTTAACTTCAAATATGCATGCGTTTTCAAATAAATAAGATCACAAACTTACTATGATATAGTTAGGGGGTATTTGAGAGACATGTGTCATCACTTTTGCAAGGTAAATTCACTGGTGCCTACACTTTAACCATTATTGCTTCACCAAATACCCAGCTACATAAACAGAGAATGTAAAATGTACATTTTGTCACCCTAGAGAAGATTAAATAAATGAATGGGTTTGCTCCAGGATTGAGGTTTTAGATATGAGATATTTTGACTAAAACTCAGAAGTACACAGCAATGAGAAGGGAAATGTGAATGGTCTAACTATACAAATTAATTTCCTGATTAATTTGTTTAAGTTTTGTTGATTCCACTTTTACAGCCATTCCATATTTGGCCATTCTATATGGAGAGGAGGGAAATCAGTAGGGAAAACCATTGAGTAGAGTTAAGAGCTACAAGTACCTTGAGTAGAAATAATAACAAGTACCTTGTTGCTCCTGCTGCCAGGCCCACAGGGCAGGCAGGCTTCCTTGCCATAAATCTGGTGGCCAGAGAGGTAGGTGTCTGGCGGGCATTCAATGCACTGGTTGGTGTCCTTATCGACGTAGTGTCCGGCGGGGCAGGGGATACAGGAGGAGCCAGGTTGCTGGGACAGCAGAGCACAGGCATGGCAGGAGGAGGCCACCCCATCCTGGGCATTGGTCACCGTGATGGAGTAGATCTTCACAATGTCGTTGACGTACTGTCTGATCTGATAGAGGAATGAGTCAAGGCTGCAGATTAATTATTCCAGAGACATCCGTAATCAAAAAAAGATTTACATGCTGTGGTGTCCCTAGGGGTGGGCAACACTCACGGACCTTTGCAGAGGGCTTAGGCAGTTAAATAACCCAGAGGAGGCAGTATTCAAAACAAAACAATAATCGCAATCCAGGTCAGTTCCGTAATCCAGTCCAGTAGTCACACACAAAGGGGGGTCCTCAAACAATCCAGGTCAAAACACAATACACGATACACAATACACAATACACAATACACAATACACAATACAAAACACTCACAAACTCTCTCTCCAAATCCCGACTAGTCAATAGACTTCACAGGTTCTCGCTCTCCAAATCCCAAACACTTTCCTACTCCTTCGCCGTGTAACAGGGACGAGTCCTTTAAATAGACCTCCAAATGGCCTTCAGCTGGTCGTTAGTCCCAATGGCTTGACTCCAGGTGCTTAACTATTCAGGTGCTTGACTGTGGCCTGCTGGGAAATGTAGTGTTTCTGGCTCCCATGTGTCGAAGGGCCAGGCAGCCATTTCCTTGTGCAGCCTCTTGGGCTGCCACAATGCATACAACTAATCATTAAAAATGCAAGCAGAATACACACCTCCTTCCTTCCTTCCGGTTGAGTGCACGCTGGCACACCTGGTTGCCACTGCTCTCCGGTTTCGGTTCCTGTTTAGTTTATATCATTATTTTAACTGTTCAGCCAGCTAAGTGCTTGTATATTTTCTTGTCTTTGTTTTTTGTTTAGTTTTTCTCACTCCTGTTACATTGGCTTCCTATCGGCAACTCAGCTAATTTGCTTTGATAGATTTTACTTAGTCTGAAGCGTCACTGGAACCTACCTACCCCACTGGGGCCACATATACTGAAAATGTATGCATTCACTACTGTAAGTCGCTTTGGATAAAAGCGTCTGCTAAATGGCGTATATTACCTGTCCCGCTCGCTCTGCTGCCTGTGATCCAATCCCTCATTGCCGCCTGTTCCCTGGCCCTGCTCCCTGGACCTGTGGCCTGCCCCTGCTTATTTGCTTGATACTAGGCTGCTGCTGAACTGCTACTGTCCTGTCGGGTACCAGGGTGCTCACTCAACGCAGATGTTGTGCTCTCTGCTTTCTGCCATGTAGATGACTAAATTACTCCTGTGGATTACGCTGTGTTTTATTTTCACTGCTAGCCTGCCACTGAGGTATTCCACAGTGGGGCTGCAATGTCTTCAATTCCACCTCAAGACCCCTCCAGCTCTGTTCGCCCACCGTGACATTTTCAACTGACCAAAATACATACACCGTGGATCTAGTTGGAACTTCTGCTACAGTAACAGTAAGACAAATATTCGCTCCTTTTGGTCAACGGATCGCCCCCACCCTCGAAATGCTAGCCATATTGTGGAACACAGTGTGTTATCCCCTGTGTCCAAGGCAGCTACATATGCTCATCTTGCCTGTTAACTCATTAATGCTTCACTGAGACCTGGCAACAGCCAAATGACTTCTCCAAGCTTAATGAGGCCGCCCCAACCGGCTATGTTTACATTCATAAACCCCTTGCTCCCGGGCGGGGGGTGGTCTCGCTGTGCTCTATCAAGCTAACTTGTAAGTCGCTCTGGATAAGAGCGTCTGCTAAATGATTAAAATGTAAATGTAAAAATGTAACATCAATGTCAATGCTGTCCTCAAAAGAGGAGTCCCCATCACTTCTCTTTGAATGCTGAGCTGTAAAACGTACTGGTTCTAAAACCAGTCATCATTGTATCCATCTAAAGACCACCAAAGCCATCTGCTGTTTTCTTACTAAACTATCATCATTATTAACATCTGTATGTGCAATGTCCCCTAAAGGTATCCTCCTGGGGGACTTTAATATACAGATTGATGATTCATCCAGTGTTTTTGCCAATTATTTCATTTCACTCCTTGTCTGTCTTGGTATCACACAATATGTCAAAATACACAACAAAGGGCACATACTTGATTTAATATGCTGCACCGGAATCACTTCCCTTAACTTTTTCCCTCCCCCTCTCCTCTGTGCCTAAACCCTCTTCCCCTGCCCCCACTGTCTCTGCCCATCGCAACCTCCGCTCTCTCTCCCCCGCAGCCCTGTCAGCTACTGTTCTATCATCCTTCCCCCTACTGATGCCTTCTCTCAGCTACCTGCTGAGGAAGCCTCATCCACCCTACTGTCCTCTCTCTCCTCCTCCTTTACACTTACAGGTTGCTTTGCCTGATGGGAAATCACTTTGCCTCACAGGATTACTGTGTCATTCGTGCAGAGTTTGAGTGGATTGTTTGTTACGGTTTCTGTCTTTAATTTTATTGGGATTGTGTTTTGTATTGTTGATATTTTTGTATTTTTTTATATTTGTCGCCGTTAGGGGACAGAGAGGGAATTTTCTAATTTTTCCCCGTCTAGCTTCGGAAAGCTTGTTAAAAAGTTACCGATTCGGCATTACACCCAGCTGACTTGTGGACTTTTGTGGTTTTTCGCCCTCTCAGGAGCAAATCCAAGAGCTCCTGAGAGGGTGAAAAAGATCCATGGGAAATATT
>JAINUG010000243.1:0-7500 GCA_029706075.1 Aldrovandia affinis
CTTTCACGCAAAAGTGAGAAATTTTCTTCATTTTCGAGCTGGTTTTCTTGATTTTTAGCAAATTATGGTTAAACGTTGTACTGGGGCGCGTGTAACAGTGATTTTCGTTACAGAGAGGTTTGAAGGAGATATACTTTTCTTTCCCTTTATAAAACCTAAATAAAATCTGAAAAGTGTTAGCCAGCTAAGCTAACGTGGCTACGATCTGGATATACAGCTCCGGGTTGCAACGTTGGTAAAAGTTAGACTAAATGTTAGCTTTGTTATTCGTGATCCAGACAGCTTGCTAACGTTAAGATGTTACAGTCAAGCTCTAGAAAACCAAGTGGGTAACGTTACCTTGATGTCAAAATGTAATACTATTTTTCATTACTATTTCAGCACTTTGTCAAATGGGAAGCCCGTCCCAGTACCCAAATCTTGTGGAAGACTGGGCTGACACACTGCTGATATGTTTTTTTGCTTTACAGAGGTCAGGGTATGGAACTACCTGTGGAGCTAACCAGAGTAATGTCGTTACAGCACACTATAGGCGACTAATGTTACGTTAGTTAGCTAATGCTAGCTAACTTACTACTGAATGTAACGTTATATGGGCCTACCTTTTGCTTTTTAATGATTGTAATAGTGAATAGAGACCTACCCAGCTTTACAGGAACAGTGTAACTTAATGTCGTTGTCCTCTGTCTCAATCGCCCGGTGATGCGGTGGTTCAGTTTTACTCTGATCTGTAGGCTTTTGCTTCTATCTTAATTTTACGTCATTTTTGTTGCTGAGTCAGTGTGATATCTTGAATATAACCTTCAAATGCATATTGTATACCCTTCTGTCTGCTTCTATATGAAATCGCTTTTTCTATTTTCCAAAAATTGGACAATATTTCTCCAGGGAGTGCAGTTAGTGACAGTGGCGCCATGCTGGCTCCGAAAGCTTGACGACATAGCAACAATAACTAAGGGGGGCGTGGTTTAGCGAAGGGTCAATTGATAATGTTCCTCTATAAATATGTCCGTCCTCCGTATTTTAAACTCTGATTGGCTCACCTCTTTATCCTGTTCTGTGTTCCCTGTGTCCTCTTTGGATTTGGATCGGAAGTTGCTCTTCCTGTTTGGGAGAAATATTGAAAACAAATAGAATAGAAGGTGTACTATTTTCACTAGATCACTCATTAAATTACACCAGGCCTCAAATGGCAATATTAAATATGATTATTACATTGTGCTGCTTAGAGAATAGCAGAAAAAAACATATTATTTTAAAAGGTTAATTATAAATCATATAAAAACAAGTATAAGACTTTAAGAGCGATCTATTTTTAGTCACATACCTCATCCACAAAAGAACAGCTAGAAGCACAAGGAGCACACAAACTGTGATTCCAACAGCTGTAAGTATGACCTCCGTCTGACCCCTAAGCAAACAGACAGAAGATCACATGAAGCTGAAGCTGGTTAAACCCCACACTTATTGGGATGGCCAATAAAAGTGATCACAGTATGGTTTAGTTTTCCATCACACAACTGGAATACTTACTTGGTATGGAATAGTGCCCCTACTGACCTAGAAACGCCACATTTATCAGAAATTACACCTGTTTTTCAGTCTGACCCTAAAAACCAGCAGCCAAGGCACTCAAGCAGAGCCTTTCCCATTGGGCATTTAAAAGGGAAAAACAGCCAAGAATTTGAGGGCAACCTCATAGAAAATACAGATGGGCCCAGCTGTACCTGTTCTAAGAGATCTAACATGCACGGATTAAAGAAAATATTCATGTTTTCATGACAGCATTGCTGTTGTAATTATGTAACAGCTGAAATGACTGGTCAAAACAATACAGACATAATTGTGCTGGAATTCTAACTCACCTTTTGTAGTTATACTCAGAGCAGTAGAGTTATGGACTCCATGTTTGTTCTCTGCCTCACAGTAGTACTGTCCACTGTTCCAGGATCTAAAGTTAGAAACGTTCAAACTCTGTCCTGATCCTGTCTGCCAGACTCCAGTGTCATTCTTCTTAAACCAGGTGTATCTCTGCACTGGTGGGTTGGCATTGCTGCTGCAGGTCAGAGTCACTGAACCGCCCTCCACTATTTCACCAGAGGGACTGACTGATACTGAGGTGCTCTTGGGAGCATCTGAAGGAGAAAATGACAAACACAGCATGTGCACACACACTTCTCACTTATATCTGACAATTACATCATGATCATAATGTAATTCAACCTCCACCTTTCAACCTGATAATCCATTGTCACTACTACTACTACTACTAATACAGGAAGAAGCATAAGAATACATTTCTTATTTTACATGAATAGCAAACTGTACCTTTGGTCCAACTCCGAATGATTACCAGGGTTGGGGTGAATTCCATTTCGATTCAGTCAAATAAAGGAAAGATCTTAATAAGAATATTATGGCCATTTGTAATTTCATGAATTAAATTTTCTGAAGTGACTGAAATGAAATGCAATGTACCCAAACCCTGATGACAACATTTAAAAAATGTAGTCATGGTCAATATTAATTACACATTCAAAATATTTCCCCTCAACAAGTGTCATTGGGTTACACTAAGACTAGTTGCTCTAAAGCTGCTCAATGAGTCTGAATATGAGATACACAGAAATACTCACCTCAATCATCATTATCATTAATATTATTTCCTATTAGTTTATTATTGTTACTACCATTGTATATTTGCCTCAAATGCATGTTCCCCTGTTTTTGTCTGTCTGTCTATCAGTCTATCTTGCTGCCCCATATATGCTGACTCACTCTTTGTCTGTGTGTCGGTCAGCTTGCCTGTTTGTCTGTCTGTCTGTCTAATTCTCTGTCTGTTTGGAGGCGGTTAGCCAATGAAAAAAATAAATTCTCACACTGCACTTTGAGAGGTATATGAGGAGATGACCCACTCCCAATCCCATTCACTGCCTCACAGTAGCACTCTCCAGATTCTGAGGGTCTGCACTTGCTGCTCTTTTCAAATAAATTCTAGGACTTTACATGTTTAAAAGGAAAGTCAAATACACAAGGGTAGCCTTATACTCACATCTCACACTGAGGGTCACTGCAGGGGAAGAGAGCTTCGTCTGGCCTCTTACACCACAGGAGTAGCTGCCTGAATCTTCACTGCTGGCTGTGAACTGAAGGTAGTTATTGTACAGGTTGGTGGTCGATAGAGGGAGTTTGTTCTTGTACCAGATGAAGGCTGGGCTGCCACTCAGAGTGCAGGTGGTTCTACAGGTCAGTGTCACCCTCTGTCCCTCTCTCACTGTGGCAGGATTCACTTCCACCTGTAGATCTTCATAGAAGAAGAAAACAACAGAAAATCACTCTGACCTCAAATTAATATTCACCTGGTTGTTGTATTTGTGGGAGGATAAGATTGGCTGTTTATAGTTACCTGTGACTGAAAGTGTAGATCCTGTTGGACCTGAATATGAATCTTTATCTGTTATAAACCTGAAAAAATATGTTTTGGAATCACTCTCTCTCAGATCTCTCACTCTGAGGGTGCAGTCATGTTCCTTATTCCCCTGGTACTCCACTCGGCCTTTGTACTCAGGGGTCTCAGCCAGATCTACATTTTTTTCAACAAACCAGAATGTTGATTCTACTGTATTATCATTGGGATATGAGTAAGTGCAGGGCATGTCCACTGAAGACCCCTTTAAGGCACAGATTCCCTGAAGCTGGTAAGACACACTCCAGCCATTCTGACCCAGAACACCTGGAAGAAAAAAACCACAGACACACACACACACACACACACACATCATCATCATCACCCTTTTCTGTCATGCCTTCTCTGTACAGTGATAAACTACCATAATATCACCAGCTGAAAATGTGCAGTAGAGAAATAATAACATAACTGTATAGCTCCTCTAATCTGGGAAAGGTCGGGACCTCCCGCATGGTCCAGTGGTTACAATGTTCGACGCTGGCCATGGCAACCGTGGGTTCGATTCCCCGGCCACGCCAGAGTCTGCTCTGGCCAGGAGTGCCACTGCGGGCAGCAATTGGCTGTCTGCCCCAGGGAGGGGGGAGGGAAGCTGACATGAGTTCGCTGTGCACAGGAGTGGCTCTGGGATGCCGGAGTTACAGTCGACGGCTTGGCAAGTGCCGTCTCAGAAGAGACAATGTTTCGCCTTCGACTCCCCCGGTCACAGGGCTACAGCAGCAAACTCATAGTATAAGGGGGGATTGACACGAAAATCGCAGGTGTAGTTGGCTACCAAATTGGGGAAAAAATGGGAGAAAAAAAACCTGAAATAATTTCCTTTAATCTTGGAAAGGTCAAGTCACTCTGAGCTGAATGTGAAGGGAAACACAGATGATGAACTCAGTATTTTAAAACCTCTGGAAGGCATAAACTAGTAAGACTCAGCTAGTTTCATATTTGAAAAGAAGACCCACTTTTAGCTAATGTCAGTAAAAGAGATTCATTGGGAAATGATCTTGAGGGAAACCCACACATTCAGAATATTATGATCCATGGTCAATTTCTGAACAAACATTTTCCCCCATTTTCTCCCTGATTTAGTATCACCAATCAGGCCTCTCGAGTCCCCGCTGAGACACCTGCACCCGCCCAAAGAACCCTGCAGCTGAAGCGCATGCACTCCTCCAATGAACTCGGCCACAAGCCAGTGATTACTTTACACCCTACAGTCCAAACGGTACTGCAAGAGTGTGCTCACACCAACCAGAGGAAACTCAACAACTGGTCACTTGTGGGTGCCTGGTGAACCATTGAGGAGGTAACCATAGGAACACAAATTTAAACCCGATGCCACTTTTTAATCTCTCTGCACTGGTGCAGGTATAGCAATATAGCTGTACAATAAATAAAAATATATTTTTCTAAGATCATTTGTTTCCTTTTCACTGAGATATTTATTTTGTGTGCTAAGCAGTGTCTGAGTGCCCCTTCCTGTTCTTATTGAATCTCACATTCTTGGACATATTCCCAATCATTTCCTTTGTTAAAATAATTTCTTAAAAGGAAAATTAGTAAAATAACAATACATTTTTTTTTACATTGAAATCATTTTTACCTTGCACTGTGAGAGAGAGGACCACAAATATCATATATCTTTGTAGGAGCATTACTGCATCAAACTGTAGGAAGAAAAACACACGTTCTAAAATACAATGTCCTTTATTCTACAATATTGCACTGCACTCCATTCCTCCAGCCTGGATAAAAATCTTTATTCTTAATTGTCTGGGTATGGAAACTTCAGTGTGAACGGTACCAACACACTAACTGGGAAAGCCCTCAGTGAACAGTGAGAGATGTTAATTACTCATTTCCTGGATCTGGGCTTTACCCTGAATTTGATGTAAAAGCGACATCACTGTTAAGACTGATCTGGTCACTCACAGTCCTTCTCAATGACAAATGAAACTTGTAACCCTTTTTGTACAGCTTGTTAGTTGATTGTGATTGTGTTAATGGCAGCTAGATACAAAGCTTAAATGTAAGTTTGATCAGATTAATGATCTACCTGTGAATGTGATTAATTATCTATCTGTGAAACCCTTTTAGTTGATTTTTATAGCTGCTAGGTTAAAATACAGGCTGCCGGATTTAGCGTGCTTGCTCGCTACATCATAATCAAATAAATAAAGACATTTAGAATATTTTACTCTGCAATCACACTCCTACACGGTCTTCCAACAGTCCTAATTTCAGACATTAGCCAAAAGACCAAGGAGATAATATTTCTGGGAATCAAATTGGTCAAAATATTGAAATGGAAGAACTTGATTAAAAACTCATATCATTTGATATGAGTACTGATTACTTGGGAGTATAAAATACCAACAAAGGATTACATAGGAGTATAAATAACCCAATGTTAAACTGGAAAGGGGAAAAAATGTTCTCTTATAGGGAATGTTTGTTCATGATTTATTTTTCTTCCTTAAACTGCTTAAAAATGTATAAAGCACATTAGGATTATATTGAATGCAGGCTTTGCTTGAAGGGGCTGTATCACTCAGTCAGTAATGTCCACAGTATTTCTAAGTACAGTATGTGGAGAAGAGAGCAACTTTCTCACGGACACTGTCTAACTAACATAGCGAGCTCTGGAGATGTAATGAGGAAGATGATTACTTTTCACACTTTTGGGTCTGACTTCGTTCAGTATAAATAAATATAACATAAAAAGGGGAACAAAAGAAAAGTTGAGAAATAACTTTACTTCTAAATATTCCACTGCACAAAAAGCACTTACAATTGTATAGTCCTTACACAAACAATATACATCAAATACTGTAACTGTTATGTGATCCAAATCAATAATTTAATTATACACTCAAAAAAGACAGATTACTTGAGAGCTGAGCTGCTATGAAACCCTGCAGACACAGAGAACCCCCAGTACCAGGATTAGGAAACACAACTGCACTTGCTGTACATTTCCAAATGAAATTATGTTTTTATAATGACCTAATTGTAAAATTATCTTTACCGTGGATAAAACATTCAGTTAAGCAAACACATATACTTTATGACACAATCAGTTTAACAGAAACATTGACTATAGGCATTTCCCTTAAAAGCATTGATATGAGTGAGATTATAGAAACATGATAGAATATTAGCTATCTAATAACACATAAATAAACAGACTTACTGGAACAGCTGAAACTCTGCATGTGACTGAAGGATGTGGTTATCACTGTCTAAAAGCAAGATTGGCAGCACTGGGTGACGTAGGCCTGTCCTAGTTCCTTACTTCACGTCCATATATGTGCACATATAACTGATGCAGGAAATGCAGAAATTCTTGTAAATAAACACGCAAGTGAATGAAAAGGTGGGAATCAATGTGAATTATATTCAGACATACGTATAGCATATATTCCTGATGCTTCAGAGAAATAAGCAGACAAATGCATTGATTGGAGGTAAATGCACCCAATCTCCAATCTCCAAACATGTAGTTCTAACTTTTTGTTTTGCATTTCTCTGTTGACACATGATGAATTATTAGAATAAACTGAGGTTCAACGGGACATTTTGAAACACAGAGCTTAATTTTCACATTAGAAAAGGGACAGTGTCTGATCAGAGGTCTGTTTTCAGAACGGGTACTTTATAGAGAGCTACTGTATAACATGGCCTGTATAAACGTGTATCAGTTACAGAGAGTGAGGGGTTAGGATACTATTGATTGGGGGGAAAAGTACATTTAAAGCTTCTGTCCCAGGTCAGATCAGCCCAAGTAAAGTGAAAACCTTAAACTCTGTCTGAGTCCAAGTCCAAGACAGAGACATTTTAAAACACTGAAACTAGGACCAAGACCACATGTATGACAATGACCAAAAATTGGAAGGCCAGCATAGCACATCCAAAAAAGTACCAGGCACACTTACTTGGTGTAGAATTTTTCAAAAAGAGTTAAAGTTATTCCTTCACACCTTGGTGAATAGAAAAAGAAATGCAGGCTGAAGTCTTTGTTTCAGTGTTTCAAATAGAGG
>JAINUG010000243.1:10000-82500 GCA_029706075.1 Aldrovandia affinis
GGAGGGAGAGAGTGAGGGAGGGAGAAGGTGAGAGAGAAGCTAAGCAGGAGCCAAATGACAGGAGTGAGAAGAACAGATGTGAGAGAGAGAGAGAGAGAGATGATGATGAGTAATGAGAGGGCTCTAATGAAGGGAGATGAGAAGAGCAGACAGAGAGAAAGAGAAAGAGTGATAGATGAACGGGGGATTCATGGGAGGGAGGAGGAGAAGTGATAAAGAACACAAAGATGCTCCTTGAGTGAATGAGTGCAGCACTGTTAAAAATGGCACTTTGTACCTTTTCAAACCCCTATTTTTTTTATTTGTTTAAATTTTTCCCTGTTTTTCCCCCAATTTAGTAGCCAATTTATTTCGATTCGCCCTCCCCTCACGAGCCCTCCGCCCGTCCTCCGGGTCAAGCTAATATCCAGAGGCCGGCAATGATCCGTCTCCTCCCAGATGGAAATTCACCCACCTGCTCTTTAGGAACGCCCTACTGCTCCTCTGTGAGCTCGTGCTGACTTTCCCTCCCCACACCGCTAAAAGCCGCCCCCGATTGGGGATCCTGGCCGGAGTCGGACTGACGCAGTCGGGTTTCAAACCGCTACCGATACCCGGGGCCCCCCACCTCTGTCCCGATTGGATGACTTGGGGGGGGATTGGCAGTGTACTGTCCCTGGTACTGTGTCTGGGTTAACCATTTTAAAGTTACGATTTCCTGTGTTTGACCATCAGTGAGTGTGCGTCATCCTAACTGGAAAGTGTGTCTGTGTTTATAATTGAATAAATGATGCGTATTTAATGCTCTTCATCACACTGTTCTTTACACTGTACACTGTACGCATTCTCATTTCACCAGACACCACTGGTATTGGTATCCTACTGATTCTGCAATAAAAGGATATTGACACAATGGATCATAGATTTTACAATGACGCTCAATAAAATTGTCACATGGTTTGGGTGATCGGTTGACTTCAGAATGAATATGAACCCTTTGAAAATCAGAGGGTTCATTCTCACACTGTTTTAATATGTGTGGAACATTCTGAAGTTTTTAAGCATTATATTAAAAATTAAAAAGAAACTGTATGGTGATGTGAATTCCTAAACCCTACTGAATAATCACACAGAATTGTCTGTGACACATCAGACTGAGAAGCGAACAGAAAGAGGAAAAAAGGTCTATATTTTCCCCCAAATCATCTTTCCCTCGTTTGTCCCACAAGTCAGGGCCTACCTCCCTATTCACTGACTGAACACCCTTACCAGTTACCTGGGAGGGGGTACGGGGCAGGTGCAACATGATTGTTGATGGGTGGGTGTCCAGTAGGGAACAGCAGAGCTGGGACGTAGCCTGGTTGTTTGGGAGCACCAATAGAACACGTTCAACTAGATCTGAGAAACACACTGGATCAGAGGTACACACAAGTGGGAATAAATAAAAGGTTGTACACCAAAGAAAACTATCAGTGACACTGTGCACACTACAAGAGTGTTTTTTCTCGTTCATGTTGGCCTTGTTCCAATACCCTTTCTTATAGAGAAACAATACAGGGTATGGTAGCTAAATCATTTCCCTAATTAAGGTTAAAGCTAACACATGAATTTAGCAACAAATCAAAATAAATATTATGGGCTTGTTCCCCTTACCTTGTTAAAGCTAACACAAATTTAGCAACAAATCAAAATAAATATTAATCTCCTAATTCCTTTTTCTAAAAAAGTGCCCTATAGTATCAATCTCACACAACGAGGGTTTTTCTCCGACTTCACAATCCTCAATGTCAAGCAACTGTTAGCTAATGTCAGCCCAGTTCAGTTGAAACATGAGAGATGAGACAAATTATTTGTTAGATAACGTTAACTAGTAGCTCACTTTAGCTAGAACAAAACCGCAGCTTATTATTTGACATGTTGAATATAGCATGACATTTTAGAAGAAATTCTTTGTAACTAGCTGAAATGTCATGTTTGATCTGAACCGCAAACATCAACTAGCGATTATCTAACATCAGCTATCTACTGTGGCTAACTTTTAAAACCCCAAAAATTAATTTAGAATATAAATGATTAATAGTTAAATTAAAATACTGAATTACAATAATAGAGGAATAAAGACCAAATAAGTATTGCCAGCCTCATCTGTGACAGACATCACTCTCCAAAAACTCCTGTGCCCAAGCCCCAAATATTGTAGCTATCTTTTATTGGACATGGATGGAGCCACAGACAGGCTGATTGATGGATGCATGTCAAAATATGACTGAATGTACAGCTCGGAAGCTCAGCTTCAAGGCCAATATTGTCCAATTAAATTCCCCAAAACCCATCACATGTTATTCTATTCTATACAGTAAGTCTATAGAAACCAGAGGCAACTGCGACCGGCTAAGCTTCCACTGACAGCTTCAAGCCCGTGTGGCAATAGATAGTGCTGGTTTAAACAAAACAATTCAGTCTAAGTGACTGTGGTGGACGTCGGTCTCGGCCACGTGGGAGTGGCATGGTTGCCTGTGTTACATGTGGTGGAGGCCTTTGGAGCAGGGAGACTTTCCGGGGCAGGTTTGGCACTCTCACAGGGTGTGAGAGTGAACTGTTGCCCGGAGGGTTGCTCCAAAGGCCATAATTGGTTTAATTATTATTTAATTGGTGTCAATCAGTCAATTGATATGGAAGTAAATTGGCTGATTGGGTGTCTGTGTGAGAATGTGAGTGAGTGATTGTGATTGGGTGATTGCCTCATGAGTCCCACCTGAGCCAGGCAGAAAGTGAGCCTATTTAAGAGCAGGTGAGGCGAGTGGGGAATCAGTTAGTCTTTGTCTTGCGTGTGTATGGAGTTTGTTGTCATTGGTGTGAGTGTGAGTGTGAGTGTGAGTGTGAGTGTGAGTGTGAGTGTGAGTGTGAGTGTGAGTGTGAGTGTGTTGTGGATTGTGATGTTTGAGATTTGATGTTGGATGTTTGATGTTTGTGGAGTTTTGTGTGCGTAAGGGTGTCTTGCGAACAATTGGTGCAGTGGCGCTGCTAAATGCCACAATGTACAGCTAGCGAACTTTAAGTTAGATGTTATTTTTAATAAACAAAAACATCAACGTAATTTAATCTACAGATTACTGTAACCAAACTTCGTTGGGGCCTTGAAATCCTGCCCCAAATCCTTCAATCGCGATTATTTTAACTTTTAAGTAAAATATTCACCAGACTCATTAGAATTTATGTGCCCACATGCCTTGTAATTCAGATAAACGTTCATTTATACAGTAAAATTCTAAATCTGCTGTGGAAAGCAATTTATTGCGCAGCACTTTGCCTTCCCTTGCCTGTGGTAGGTAGGTCACTCAATTAAAAATATATATTAATCCACAAATTTGAAATAGTACATTAAATATTGGTTTTGTCCAAAACAATTGTGTGCTAGAAATATAAAATAATATAAAAATGTATGTACCATTGACAAGCACTTTAAAAGAATGGCGGACGGCATCGTTTGTCAGGCAGCAGTGGCAGAAAATGTCATTTGGAATACTAAACTAGCGTGCCTATGGAGGGCGGCTGGTAGTCACTGTGATTCTCACCTCATCACAAAAAGACTAGCTGATTGGTTCAAAATGTGTTCATTTTCGTCATGTTGACAGATTTCTCTAGCCAACCAATAAATGTAGACATCCCGCCTAAATCCCCCTGGTGTTATTATTCACGATTTCTTTTCACTTGTAAGTAAAAGATTCACCATCTTCACCCGACGTGATGTAGCACGTCTTGTAGATCCGCAAAATTGAAACCCACTGGAGTAAATTAAGTTAAAAATAGGCAGTAAAAATTGTAGTTTTCAGTGCCCTGTCGGTTGAATGGAATTCTATGAGAACAAGTAAATGATTATTCGGTGAAAGAAATCTTGCGCACCACTTTCCACATTTACATTTACATTAACATTTTAAGCATTTAGCAGGCGCTCTTATCCAGAGGGACTTACAAAATGCGCATAAATATATGGTAGGAACAATCATAGTTTGCGCACAAGATCAGTGCAGTAATACAGCAATGGACATGGTATTCAGTGGTAGTGGAGTCTGAAAAGGTGGGTTTTGAGTCTCTTGTGGAAGATCACAAGTGATTCCGCCAAGAAGAGAAGAGACAGAGAAGAGGCGAGGAGTGGCTGCCGGGCGCCCGGAGGGATCAAATCAAATCAAATCAAATTTATTTGTATAGCACTTTTCACAATTGAATTGTCACAAAACGCTTAACAGAGGGGGAACCCAGGCCTAGACCCCCCCAAAAGCAAGCCTAAAGGCAACAGTGGCAAGGAAAAACTCCCTTGGAAGGGAGAAACCTTGGGAGGAACCAGACTAAAAGGGGGGGAGCCCATCCTCTTCTGGCCGGCACAGGGTGTGTCTAAAAAAGACCATATCATGGTCAGTCCAAGGTGACTCAGGGCTGAAAGACTTTGCCCCTCCTGATTTAGGTAGTCAGCAGGGGCGGGCTAAACCACATGAAAGGGGTCCAGATCCAGGAACTGGGGTTGGCGTGAGGGTGAGGGTTGATGGGGGCAGCTCACACTTCTCGCAGGATCTAGGGCTCGGGGCAGATGCAGAGAAGAGAGGCAGAGCAGAGAACAGCAGTCAGAAAAAAAGCAGTGCTATAGCCAGTAGCATTATGTAAGCGCAGGGGAGCACAAGCATAGGAAATATACAGATAGCCCCAACAGGTGTAAGCTATGGCAGCATACCTATTAGGAGAGGGACAGAGAATACACGCAGCCATGAGAGAGTTCCAAACCATCCACACCTGATCAAGGATAACCAGCATAACAGTGGTGGTGACACGTTGAGGAGGTGACAGTATGGAAAGTTCATCACTACATAAGACACTAGGGCACGGCCTTCTCCATCTCTCCACCTAGACTATGTTTGGCAGTAGGCTAGGCTGAAAAGATATGTTTTTAATCTACACTTAAAAATGTAAACTGTGTCTGAATCCCTAACATGCACAACAGAGGAGCTCTAAGAGAGAAGGCTCTGCCACCAGCTGTGCTTTTCAAAATTCTAGGGAGTAATAGATGGCTGGCTTCTTGTGAATGAAGCAGTCGTGTCGGCTTATAAGGGGCAATCATTTCAGTCAGATATATAGGTGCAAGTCCGTTCACTGCTTTAAAAGTTAGCAACAGTACTTTATAATCAGCCCGATATTTAACAAGAAGCCAATGTAGTGATGCTAACACAGGAGTAATGTGCTCATACTTCTTGGATCTAGTCAAAATACATGCTGCTGTATTCTGTACTATTTGAAGACTCTTTAGAGAGCTACTAGAGGAGCCGGATAATAAGGCATTACAATAGTCTAGCCTCGATGCGACAAAAGCATGCATCAAAGTTTTTGCATCCTCTAATGACAGAATGTGCCAAATTTTAGCTATGTTTCTTAGGTGAAAGAAAGCTACTCCTGAAGTGTTTTTAATATGAGTGTCAAATGTAAGATCCTGATCAATAATAAAACCAAGGTTCTTAACTATTAGAATTGATGCAACTATGCAATCACTTGCATTTAACTGCAGATCCAACTTGTTACTTAATTTTTTGGGGCCCAAAACCATCATCTCTGTTTCATCTGAATTTAAAAGCAGGAAATGTACTGTCATCCAGTTCTTTATATCAGAGATACAAGCCTCTAATTGAGTGAGTTGAAGTATTTCACCTGGTTTCATTGATATGTACAGCTGTGTATCATCTGCATAGCAATGGAAATTCACACCATGTTTACAAATAACATTACCCAGTGGTAGCAAGTATAATGAGAACAGTAATGGTCCCAGCACTGAGCCTTGTGGAATACCATATTTAACCTGAGAGTAGTCAGAGAATTATTGATCTAATTGCACAAATTGAAACCTGTCTGATAGATCTGAAAGATGTCAGAATTTCCAAGGAAATGACTTCTTGTTCGAGAGCTTGAAGGGCTTTTGAAAGTCTTTTGAATTTGTATTTTAATAGAATTCCCTTGCTGGGCCATTATAGGAGAAATACAAAAATGATTAAAAAAATATTGATCAAGGGACAAACCTATATTTGACCTCATAGTCTACGCATCATGGGTTTATGTTGCACTCTGATTAACATAAGGCATAAAGAGAGTGGGAGGCAGTTCTTAGATTTCAGGCACTCGGTCGGTGTGTATGTCATGAGATTTGGCGGCTGAGTGATTCCCTGCACTGGGGTCTACAGGAAAATGAGTCTGTCTGGGCTAATGGCTGATGGTCCAGCTCGCCGACTGCATCGCGTAGAGCTACAGCTGGAGGGGCATCGCTCTTGCTCGTGACCGCTAGTCTAAGCGGAAACCGTCCCACACAGAACACGTACACAACAGTGAATAATTCAAAGGTGTCAGGCCATGAAAGCAAAGACAACTCCATACAATCGAATATTAATGACAGAAATGTGTATGTGTTTGCCGTATAGTCTTTGTGCCTTTTTTCAATGCTGTAAATTATGAATGATGACAGTTCAGAATCAAAATCAGAATCAGAAAACTTTAATGATCCCCGGGGGGAAATTGGGACAAGTTACAGTTGCTCGCACTCAGACATATCACATATTATACATCCATCCATCCATCCATTGTCTAAGCCGCTTATTCCTGGTCAGGGTCGCGGGGGGGGGCTGGAGCCTATCCCAGCATGCGTTCCGGGCGAGAGGCAGGAATACACCCTGGACAGGTCGCCAATCCATCGCAGGGCACACACACCATTCACTCACACACTCATACCTACGGGCAATTTAGACTCTCCAATTAGCCTAACGTGCATGTCTTTGGACTGTGGGAAGATACCGGAGTACCCGGAGGAAACCCACGCGGACACGGGGAGAACATGCAAACTCCACACAGAAAGGCCCCGGCCCTGAATTCGAACCCGAGACCTTCTTGCTGTGAGGCGACAGTGCTATCCACTGCACCACCGTGCCGCCACATATTATACATGACACACAGTATATACATCAACGGCAAACATTCAAACATTCTCAAGACATAGGGCTGTTTGTACCGTGAGAATCAATAAGAATAAGAAAAAAAGAACAATAATACTAGTAATAATAATAATAAAAATAATAAAAATAAGTAAAAATAAGTAGCATCCGCTTAAGGTACTATTCTATGCACAGTATGTGTCAATTTGTAGTTATAAAAATGTAAGTGTTAAATGTTCCACAGCTATCCTATTGGCTGGCTCAGTCTCAGAGTGGCTGGTGCTCTGAGTGAGGAGTTAAAGAGTCTGATGGCCACAGGCAGGAATGACGTGCAAGGATAAACGATGGAGGCAAAAAAAAGCCCCCATTCCCCTCTCGTGGCACTGTGAAGTAACAAACTTTCATCTTGATTAGTGACGACCAGCGCTTTTGGATATGCATATTCATATGAGTAGATAAATCTCCTTTTGGCGTTCAAGTGCAGTACGCCACTTGCAGTCTGTACGTACCACTATAACTAACTAACAGTGAGGAGGAGGAGGAACTGTAAGTGATAAACACATTTTATCAGGGTGAATAACAGTCTATGTTTCTTCAGTGTATGTACTGATAATTTAGGGAATACCTTAAAGGCAATGATTAAAGATGATAATGGGTCAAACTTAGTCATCGGTGGGGTAATGTGTTGGATGTGTTGCGTCACTAAAAGCATGTCAGAAATGCTGATTGAACTCAATAGCGTCATCACCAAAACTGTTCTTACTGACAAAGCAAAACAAACTTCTTTGGTTCAATCATTTTACTGAAAAAGTATGTTTTCAAACTAGAATAACTGAAGGCTAAATAACAGCTCCTCAGATTAGCAACAATTTTTTAAAGAATGGTTATTTAACTTGAATATTTCTTAGAATATGTTTTTATGACGGTGTGCAGCCTTGACAAGACACGAATATAAAAAAATTGAGATTAAACAACATGCAGAAATGAAGTGCTTTGTGCCGGTTGTAATGGGTAATGGTCTGCATTGAAAAGAAGTCCTTGACTTTTTTGGTTCTAACCTCAATTTTTAATGTATGTAGGCTACTATTGCTTTGATGATTTTATTCATTAAATATTTGAGGGATTTTTACATTTCGGTACGACGCAAGTTTCTGTCAAATCTGTCTTCTGGATGAGTCAGAATTGTCTTTAAACAAATTGTCATTTTAATATGCATTGCTGCACAGTATACCAAATTTATTTTTTATGTTAAGAACTGAAATGGTGAAATAGTGGCGAATCGGACATAATCTGTGTTCACATTGTTCAGCAGGGTAACGTTCCACTATAACGTCCTAGTATACCAGTATAGCCATCTCAAAGGAAATTACGATACAGTTCAGTAAATCAAAAATAATAAGGAGCGACAGGGACGAATGTGGTGTTAATGTGTCGTATGGCACAAGACCCATTAATTCAAAATTATATTCCATGATTCAGTGCAGTTACATGAGACCTCAGTGTTTCACTCTATCAATAATGTACAATGAGTCCCGTTTTGGTCCACAGCATCTGGTGCTATTCTGCTGAGATTTAGATAGGGGGAAATTCAAATGGATATGCATACATTTTGTCTTAGTGCTGGCCAGAGAAGAATGAGCTGGACCTTAATTCCATAAAGATGTGGATTTTTTTTTTTTTCATTGATTTGTTTGTGTTTTGCTTTTAGAGCATTTCATTATATTTTTAATTCCATTTTAGGCAGTTAGTAGACGCTCTTATCCAGAGTGACTTAAAATAAGTGAATTTAAAATGGCAAGGATAGAGCCAGAGCAGAACAGCAACTATACAACAGATGCCATCATAGACAGATGCGCACCACACCTACAAAACGGGGGAGAGAAAAGTTGGTACTTTTAAAAAGTAGAGGTAGGTTTTCAGTCTCTTGTGGAGGATGGCCAGCGATTCTGTGGTCCTGACCAAGTGTGTGTAACAGGGTTGGTTCTGCCTGCAGTGAGTTTCGAACCGAGGATCTCAACGCAACAAGAGACTCAAGTCTTTACTCTGGGAACTAATCACACTCTTATCGACGTCACATTCTGTAGCGGATGCTCACGTACCAGAGCTCACCCGCTAAATTCTCCCCCTCGGAACTCCTGCGGCAGCAACCACGGCCCGACCGATTACCGACTACCAGTCGTAGCGTCCAGGTCACGGTACCAATGTAACGGAGTTTGGTTCTGCCCGCAGCGAGTTTTGAACCGAGGATATCGACGTGACGAGAGTGATTTAGCCCGCCGAGCTAAAGACTCAAGTCCCTAACACTGGGAACTAATCACACTCTTATCAGGGTGGTAGAAGGGAGCAGGGGGGAATATTCATATATATTAGTATTTTAGTGGTGTGGATGATCTTCCAGAGTGTTATTGTGTGGGCTGAGAGTGATGACCTGCCTGTATCCACAGGCATACGTGCGGTACAGGCAGCACCCATTGTCATGAACAGTTTCCTTATATAGTATATCATATTTACAATAAAGACTAACATTAGTGTGCATCTGTGTCTGTGTGTCATAACTGGCGTGAAACTGTAGGAGGTGCTGAATGGAGGTTAAAAAAATGTTCACAAGAAAAAAAACATTTGATCTATTAATCAAATGATAGGCGCGCGGAAAAATACATCTGTATCAACATAGCTAGCAAGCGCGTTAGCTAGCTAGCTAGCTATGAAGAAGTAACCATTGATTGAGCTGTTGTGTTTTTACATTTTTATGCAAAATGTCTCAAAAACTAAAGAGCGAATTATTCAAAAATCCTTCAAAAAAACAACAACCCACTACTGATGGCAGTGCAGCTTTGCGATTGTCTACGTGATTATAATGTGAGACCTGATTTAAAACAAAGCTGCCGCTGCACAGCACAAGCTGTTGTGTCAATGAAATGAAAAAAAACATTGTAGCTACTGTAGCTAACAGTGGTAGCTAGCTCGCCATGAAGCGACCGTTTCTATGCATGCCTCCATGTTTGTTTGTGTATCGCTCTTCGCCTTCACAACCTACCCAGGTTCCAGGCTGAGCTGCAGCTCTGCGGCAGCCAGCACTAACATGCTGTTAATGCGTTAGCTTGTTTTCATGTTCTGCCTTCTACTCGTCACTACAGTGTATTTCAACAATATGTATTTAAGAACTTGAAACACTAAATACATTACAAGTGGCATGTCAGGGAACTGAATTCTGCATCAAAATTATACAATACAATACTATTCAATCCCCGCTGCGTTATTATAACGTTATATTTGTTTGTTTCGGATTTCAGCACCCCTAAGTCAAATCATCTTCCCGTGCCTATGTCCACAGCGAAAGTGTGACTGGCATGTGAGGGGTCTGGGGGCTCACGGGGGCCTTGATAATAATAATAATATACGCCATTTAGCAGACGCTTTTATCCAAAGCGACTTACAGTAGTGAATGCATACATTTTCAGTATATGTGGCCCCAGTGGGAATTGAACCCACAACCTAAGCATTGCCAACGCTGTGCTCTACCAACTGAGCCACAGAGAACCAGCTTCTTTGGAGCGGCCTCAACTGTCAAATGTCAGTTCCTGCATCTGAGATTCCTGACACTTGCTGACCAAGATGGGTAATGTGGATGAAGACATGTCACTGGAAAGAAGTGATAATTGTGTCTGTATAAAGTGTACACATACAGTATGTATGTTTGTTTGTGTATGTGTGCATACATAGGTATGTACAGGAGTTACTCTGACCTATATAATGACAGTCTTGATGTTTAATATCTGTTCTGACTCTTTCCCCTGTAAATAACCCATCTGTAATGTTAACTGGAAATGTTTGTACCTTGACTTGTTCCTCTTGTGGACTGTATTCTTTGAATGTACATTTTACATTTTAAGCATTTAGCAGACACTCATATCCAGAGCGACTTACAAGATATGCATTAATACATGGTAAGAACAATCATTATTCGCGCAAGAGATCAGCGCAGGAATATCGGCTCCCATGTGTTGTAGGCCAGGCAGCCATTTTCTTGTGCAGCCCCTTGGGCTGCATATTACCTGTAACACTGGGAAGGAAAAGGTTAGTCAATTATTTTATATATTATATATATGAAAAGGTGGGTTTTGAGTCTCTTGCGGAAAATCACAAGTGATTCCGCACTCCTGGCCGAGTGTGGAAGATCATTCCACCACCAAGGGGTCAGGACAGAGATGAGGCGAGGAGTGGCTGCCAGGCACCTGGAGGGATGGGACAGTCAGTTTGCCAGAGGAGGCTGAGCGGAGGGGTCTGGCTGGGGTGTAGGGTGTGATGAGTGTCTGGAGGTAAGGGGGAGCAGTTCCTCTAGCCGCTTGATCAGCCAGCACCAGTGATTTGAATCTGATGTGTGCTGCAATGGGGAGCCAGTGCAGAGAGGAGAGTAGAGGGGTGACGTGGATGAACTTGGGTTGATTGAACACCAGTTGCAGTGGCTTGATGGCAAAGGCCGGTAAGCCTGCCAGCAAGGAATTGCAGTAGTCCAGACGTGAGATCACCAGGGCCTGGACCAGGAGTTGTGTGGCCTCTTGGGTTAGGGACGGTCGGATCCTCCGGATGTTATAGAGGGAGAATTGGCAGGTCCGGGTAATTGCTGAAATGTAGCCTGAGAAGCACAGCTGGTCATCCAGGGTCACTCCAAGACTCCTGGCAGACTGGGACGGAGACACTATGGAGCCTTCCACAGTGATTGAAGCATCAATCACCGGGGAGCCCTTTGCTGGGAGGAAGAGCAGCTCTGTTTTCCCCAGGTTCAGCTTCAGGTGGTGGGTGGACATCCACGCACAGATGCCAATCAGACATTCAAACAGAATGTATTGGATTTGTCTAATTTTAGCAAAACCAACCATCTCTCACTTTTGTTAAAATATGCAAAAAAAAAAAAAAAAAAGTGTTTAGTTTGTTGCCATGTTAAAACCCATAAGCACTCCCACGATGTGGGGGTTTTGTTGTGTGGAATATTTACTGTTGAAGTCACTGGTTCGAAACCCGTCTATGCCAGACTGGCCCTGGCCATTAGCAGCATTTGGCTGTCCGCCCCAGGGGGAAGGGCACTCGTGGGGGAGGGTGAATTGAGACAAATAGAGGGTATAATTGGCAACCAAATTGGGAGAAAAATTGGGGGAATTTGAAACTATAAATAAAAAAATAAAAAAATAAAACCAAAGTCCAATGATCTCTTATGGTTACAGAGAAGTAAAAAATGTTATGAGCTGCTCACAATTTTTCTGTAAGGGAAACTGATTGTTGTGTCACAGTTTTCATCATTCTGAAACTTGTGCATATTCTTCAGTTTCAAATTATTTTTTAGAAGTCTGGCTTTGGTATAGGTCACAACATTAATTTTAACTCCTGCCCCTAGTGATGGATGGCCTTTATGTTGTTACATGCTTTAGGTAAAGAAATGCTTCGGAAAAAAGAAAAATGGAGGCACCAACAACTGCATGTGCTATGCTGGGAGCTGTATGACAAGGTCGAAATAAATTGATAAGAGACAGCAAAATACTTTGACATCAACTATTGGACTTTAGCATGATACTGTCAGTTTGAACGTAAGTTTGTGGCTGAAGATGCAGAATGACACGAGCAACAACTAAGAGCACATTTAATTCGCTCTGAAAATGTTTCGATCCAAGGCTTTCAATGACTGTACTGTATGTCAAAATTTATGCTGACTGATTCAGAACAGTTGAGAAATGTCATATATGTGGTTTCTTAAAATAACCAATCTTAAACTTGTACTAACCCCCTTGTCAGCATTTTGAAACAAGATTAACATTTAATTTGGCCTAAAAGTATGATATAAAGCAAGATTAAATTCAAAATTTAACAATTAACTATATGCATTGAATCACTAATTTTTATACACAAAAAAATGTTTACTTTTTTCTCACTAAGCTCATTTAGTTCTCATTTTGTGGCACTCTTTTTTTGGGTTCAACGTGATTCCGATGTTTAAAAAAGTCAAATGCATTTCCAGATTTTCATTTACTAGCAACAACTAGCAACATTAATTGCATGGATAGATTGGCAGGGAAGATTTCGTCAAGTTCCTCCCAGGTTCTGTACAGTGACTACCAACTGCCATCAAAAAGGCATCTTAGACTTCCAAATCGCAGAAGTAGCTACAATCATAAATCGTTCTATATTTAATTTCATGGTCTGAAAAAATTAATCAAAGTGGTAATTTTCCAAGTGCAGTGTAGCCTGATTGTAGAAGCAATGTACTGCAAGTGAAATCGTCAATGGTGAAAACAGACGAGCTGGTTTAGTGCTATGAACAACCCCTTTAAAAATGTGCAGAATGTGTATAAATTAATTAAATATATATTTTGATAATGTGTAAAGGGAAGCAACTTTTGGATGTAAAGCAAATACCTGCTAAATGGCATATTTGGCTATATATCAGATAAATAAGCGAGTATGATTTTATCTTGTGTTTAATTAAACGCTTAAAATTAAAGCAACTACACGAGTTGGACAGACCATATACATTTGCTCTTGTCCTCTCCTTCAACATGGAACAAATGCTTTCGGAAGATGTAAAATAAAGGGCGAAATATGTAAGCTGGCGAAGTGTAAAAAGTATGACAATACCCGGTTTTCCCTACAATACCTAAGTAGGGTATGCGTTGTCCAAAAACCCACCATATTTAGGCGAAAGAATTTACATGTTCACGATTAAGATATTTGAAACGACTCAGAGTCAGGCGAAGGTGTGTGCGTGTGTTTGTGAATGTGTGTGGCTGTCGTTGTCCGACGTGCTCACCCCTGAAACTACTCTCTTGTGGTGCCATGTGGTTACATATAAACCATTCCAGGTAAAGAGCGGAAAATACAATGTAGGCTAACCTATCAAGGAAAAATTGGCAGTCGCCGAGAATGTCTGTTCGTGCGCACTGGAAGTCCTAGTTATCGTTATTTTCTTTGAATTCGTAAATTGACCAGCTATCCTGACGTATTTACTACAAGGTAATCCCCGACAACGAACCTATCTGTCGTCTCGTATAGGCTATTTCAAGAATGGGTTCTTCTTGGCGGAGTGGGAAACGTAACGGTTGATAGTTTATTCGTTTACGAATTCACGAATAGTAGCGTACAATTAAGGCGCGAATTATGTCCTGGCACTGTGTGTAGTTATATAATTGACTACCAAACCGAGCCGCCTTAAGCAGCTCTCTGATGTCAGCGTCAGTACCGGCGAGATTCGGTTCCTCCACAGTGCTTCTCTGACCGAAGTGTCGCCTTTTGAAATGTGCGTCTATTACTGAGCGGTCTTGTTCTCACTTTTAACGGATTTGAACTGATTTCACATATGGGAGGATTTTATTTTTGCCAAGGTAAAACTATTTAATTTGATGGCTCCGTAGCTGCAGTCTTGCACCCCATCCCATACGGACAAAAAGGTAAGACACTTAACTACAGTACAGTACAGTTTTAGTATTCAGTTACACCGAACGATCTACTTGACAGACATGTTGGTTAGATGCAAGCATCACCGAAGTTGAGTACAAGAAAGACGATAGCCACTCCTGTGTGACTTGAGACAGATCCTTGAAATTATGCGATTTTGTCGAAAAATTACCTGTTAGTATAATTTCGCCCGATGCCTTTTATTTTCAGACACGCAGTAAGCTATCCCGCCGCTGAATGGTTTAGTTGTCCCAGCTAAATTAGCTTAGACAAAGATGCGCTCTGAAATACCTGTAATTCCTTCACCGGTAGGCTACTTATTATTAATTTGTTAGGCACATATTGCAACGAACAGTCATGGCTAGAGCTAAATATAACTGCTATTTTCTAAGATAATGTAATATTGCAACGAAATTTACCCTTTGGAATTTTGGCACGAGACTGGTAATCAGCCTTAAATCTTTGACGTTGTAAATGTACTGGTTATTATGCGACGTCGCAGCATCTCGTGATTCCTTTACTTACAGTACACTGGCATCCAAGTGCAATATTTGCGGCTGAAAATAATGTAAGATATAGCTTTTCATATTGGGGTTTTGGGGGTAGTTTCAAGTTAAAGTAGGCTATGCTACTATTCTGACACTTGCTGGTACACCACGGTGCCTTCCGAAATGCTAATGATTATATTTAGGCGAAAGAGTTTACATTTTCACCATTAAGACATTGAAAAGGACTCAGCAATTGTTTTATAGGGCGAATTCCCCCTTCTTTACAAGGACAGTGCCTAAATAGCAGACCAAACCTTTCTAAACAGAATTATTAGGAAGATCGTCTTAAAACCATAACTGCCTTTTATGTTGTGACAGAAGTTAACCTCAACATGTTCAGAGAGCATTGATAAAACTGTCTGGAAGTACAGAGAGGTGCCTGGAAAAACGGCAGAGAGAGGGCCGGTGGGCCATCAGTCTCTCCACCTGATATATTTTGCGTGATCACAAAATCAGAGATAAGATCAGTGGACATGCTGTTTTGAGGTGCTCACAAATGCATATTTCCTTGTTGAATTCAGAAAAATGCATGTTTTGATCGTGTTTTATCGTGTTTTTGATAGGCTGGAAGATCATTCTCAATATCACATTGTGTTTAAAGCAAACATGCAAACAACAAGCTGTGCCAGTAATCCCTGGCGCCGAATCTGAAGATCAAGTCTTTCACATTGAGGAGCACTTTGTGGCGTTCACCTTCTGGGACATAGTGAATTAAAATGCATTGATTTACAGTGGGCGGCACGGTGGTGCAGTGGATAGCACTGTCGCCTCACAACAAGAAGGTCTCAGGTTCGAATCCAGGCCGGGGGCCTTTCTGTGTGGAGTGTGCATGTTCTCCCCGTGTCCGCGTGGGTTTCCTCCGGGTACTCCGGTTTCTTCCCACAGTCCAAAGACATGCACGTTAGGCTAATTGGAGAGTCTAAATTGCCCGTAGGGTTTATTCCTGCCTCTCTCCCCTATGCATGTTGGGATAGGCTCCAGCCCCCCCGCGACCCTAACTAGGAATAAGCGGCTGAAGATGAGATGAGATGAGATGAGTCAGGGTCGCGGGGGGGCTGGAGCCTATCCCAACATGCATAGGGGCGAGAGGCAGGAATAAACCCTGGACAGGTCGCCAATCCATCGCAGGGCACACACACACCATTCACTCACACACTCATACCTACGGGCAATTTAGACTCTCCAATTAGCCTAACGTGCATGTCTTTGGACTGTGGGAGGAAACCGGAGTACCCGGAGGAAACCCACGCGGACACGGGAGAACATGCAAACTCCACACAGAAAGGCCCCCGGCCTGGATTCGAACCCGAGACCTTCTTGCTGTGAGGCGACAGTGCTATCCACTGCACCACCGTGCCGCCCCCCTGTGTATTATAGATTGGAATTATTTATGTTTGCCCAATTGGGCAGTCTGTGCTGAACAATGTGTGATGAATATTTGAGTTATTTTGAAGCGTGATCTATCATTCTGTGTTACATTCTTGGTTTGGTCTTCAGGAGTTCCGGAACAGTGTTAGACTCTTGTTAGTGTTAGCAATCTAAAAAACCTGCTCGGTGAGCATTTCGTTAAGAAATTCACTTTATCTAGAAGACAGAAATTCGCTTTTTAAACCGAGTAATGCATCCTCCTTTTGCCTTTCCCATTTGTACATTTAAGGTCATAATGATTGATGTCCTGTGTATGCCATATTATATTTTGCTCTTTGCTCTATGGCTTTTCCTCATCTTAACTGTATAAAGGGAAATAGCTGCTGGGCTGCTGGTAAATTTGCTGTTACTGACGTCCTTTGGGGGTAGACTTTCTTGGTCATCTGAATGCCAAATTTGAAACCCGATTTCCCTTTGTACTGCACACGCTCTCTGTAAAGAAAAAGTCACATCCAGTTAAAATCCCCAGGAGATAAAAGGCAGGGCTGCTATCACGACCAGGCCGAAAACCGTAAGGAGAGCCGCCAGCGTCCTCCACCCTTTCCCAGGTGGAATAAAATGTAATGTCAGGTGGCGGGTTAGAAAACAAAACAAGAACAGAAAAAGTGCAACCTTTCAGCAGTTAAAATAAAATAAATTATTTAACCTTTATTTAACCAGGCAAGCCATTAAGAACAAATTCTTATTTACAATGGCGGCCTGGCCGGGGAAAGGGCCTCAAAGGGAATGTCAAAAGTAAAGTTAAAAAGACAGCGGCACACATCCAAACATTTCAACAGTTAAAAGACAGCGGCACACATCCAAACATTTCCAACACACCCTCTACTTACATACAATCACAAACGTCAGGCAACCATCAGGAAATACAATGAACGATTGACAGAACAACAACAGAACAAGAGTAGCATACACAAGCATTAAGACAGACAGGCAAACAAACAGCAGCATCATGAAAGCAAGAGCATGCATGGGACGCTAAAAAGAAAAGTTAAGGCGGTGGCGCTGTTCAATTAGTGCAGGGTCTTCAACTCCAGGCCTCGAGGTCGCTGTGTCTGCAGGTATTTGCTCCAACCACGCACTACACCACCTGATTTCACTAATTGGGACGCCTCCTGGACCAAGGAGGTAAACTAATTATTCTAAATCAGGTGGTGTAGTGCGTGGTGGAGCAAATACCTGCAGACACAGCGGACTCGAGGCCTGGAGTTGAACCCCTGAATTAGTGCATGTCTAGATACTACATCTGGCAATTTTGTTCTGTGTGGCGAATAGAATAGTTAAAATGTTATGTTTGGTGGATTTCACACGTGTGCATCGTGTTTACTGCGGAACAGTTTCTGTTGTTCACATTCTCCTTAATTCTGCATGACGCATTGTGTTTGTGTGGTGGAGCGTTTGCCATGTGTATCAGCCTCAATGACTATCACTCTCCCTGAAACAGATGCGTCTGTGTAATGTGAAATAAAAAGAGGCCAAACGTCTCATTTCCCTCTGCCATCATCCACAGGATATGTTTACGTTTAGGGATACGACGGACAACATTGGAAAAGGTGCTTATCACTGCTAACTGGACCCTATAGCCGAGACATTGCAGGTTTGAATCTCAGCTGTGTGATTTGCAGACGGCTGGCTGGGGTTCCTTGTGCGCACAACTGCATGACCGCCCCCCTAGCTATTTACCAGGCAACTACAGTTTAAATGTCATAGTGAGATATGCACCTCTTCTAAGATTTGCAATGGCTCTTTGATAATACAGTATGCTGTGCTACTTGTAGTGTGGGAAATGATCTCAGTGTGTGTGTGCTTCAGATGCAGGGCTCCCTGAACGGATATGCGTGGCACATCAGTTACGCAAGAGCACTGTACAATCAGCAATCACAAAAACGGGATAGAAGGAAGAGGAACTTAAAAGGGGTCTTTTTTTCCCCCACTATTTTTCTCCCCAATGTGGAATTCCCAACTGCAGCTGTAGGCCCATCCCATTGCTGCAACGTCCTCCATCAATGCAGCAGGTCAAGCACTAGCTCCAGGGTTAGTGAATGAACATGAAGGCAGACTTGAATATTAAGCCTGGGGCAGTGTTGGATAGAAAGACCCCAACATGCCTCCACTGGCCGTTGGTGGAAGGGCGGCCTTCACCCCCGTCTTATGTTATGATGGATATGTGTGTCTACTGATATATTTGAATTTTCTATAATTAATATTGCAAACCTTCATTTTTCGATTTTTGATTTTGTTGTTTTGTTGTTTGTTGCCACCGTTTTTGCCACAGGGTTCCAGGTGTGTGAGTGTGTGTGTGTGTGTGTGTGTGTTTGTGAATGTGCACGTGTCTGTCTGTGTCTGATGTGTTTCACCCCCTGAAAACCACTCTCTCGTGGTGCATTTTAACCAAGAGCAAGAAGCACGCACCCTGATTTGTAACAGGACGGCAGTGGGCCTGTAACGAGGCTTTGGGGCACGAAGGCAGAGGACGAGACGGTGGGACAGCTGTGTGTGTGTCTGATTCTTGGCTTGTTGGAAGCCCCCCCCAAAAAAATGTTAATGTTCTCCAGCGCCAAGGTAACGTGAACCGCAACACGCATTCAGAGGGTGGCTCTGGAGAGGCAGCCCCTTGTCATGAATTCAAAACGGCCTTCTTCGTTTTTGAGCTGCCGACAAAGGCGCGGTGTTTATCATTATCCCGAAGCCTTTCGCGGTGTGCTGTTAGTATAGTTTTTTTTTCTCTCGTTTTTTTCTCTCTCAGTCGTTCTCATACTCAGTGGACCTCGCTGCGTGATTCGTGCCTACACAACTGTCTGTTTGTTAGGAATCTGAGTGCGAATCATATTAAAACAGAGCCTGAATGGGGTAAAATAGTACAACAATGAGCACAGTCCCCAAAGGATATGTTTTTAAACATTGTGCCAAGAAGGAAAACTGGCTCTCTTTTCAGCTGTAAGGATTCCTTTTTTATGGGTAAAATGAGGTAACTGGCAAGACCAAGACATGATTGAATGCAATTTAACCCTGGTGTTATACGTGAGCCTGAATCCTTAATATCGCTTCGTTGTGCTTAAATTAATTTAATCAGAACCATGTTTCACGTGAGCAAGTAGAAGTATAGGAAGCAAAAACTGAACCACGTGAACTACCCCACTGGGGCTGGCAGTGTAATGGTGTAATGGTTAGGGAGCTGGGCTTGTAACTCAGAGGTTGCAGGTTCAGTTCCCAGGTGGGGCACTGCCGTTGTACCCTTGAGCAAGGTACTTAACCTGAATTGCTTCAGTAAAATATCCAGCTGTATAAATGGATTGTATGTAAAGAAAATGTAAACTGTGTAAGTCGCTCTGGATAAGAGCGTCTACCAAATGCCTAAAAATGTAAATATTTTTGTAAATATATAAATGTAAAATATAGGATGATTCGAATACTTTGTATCACAGAATCTATTACCACAGTTCATAACATGAGAGTGGATCGTGGGTATCACCTCCTCTTAATCCGTCTTCAAGGTTGGCCCGTTCTGTAAGTGACCTCTTCCCGTCTAATGGGTTTGTTCACTGAGGCCCATTAGTCTGCAAATACAGATTAAGCATGCGCGATCTACGTGTAGGCAGCTTGCTTTGTCAATGTCAGGTCCTGTCTGGAATTTGAGCAAAGCTCTTCTGCGTGGCACGGTTGGTTCGGACTCTGATTTGCGCTGATCGAAGCCGTGACCAGGAGCCAGCTCGGAGTCTCCCCAGTTACCCCCGTTGCATTAAGGAAAAGGGGCCATGGTCTCCATATTCCTTTTTACATTCACGTGACTTTATTTTGTACGCTGCCATGGTCTTTTTTTGAAGACTCAGTGTTGGGAAAAATCTATGTGTGCCTTCTCTGTGCACACATAGCACTAATTAATTTGTAAACTGTGTTCATTTATCGAAAGTGGAACATTGATATTATTTGTACTGTATATTCCCTTTACTTTGTCTTTGAGAAGCCAGAGGGCCATGGGGTAGGTTTAATGAGCAAATGCCTCCACTGAGCTGAGAACAATTATCTACCCCATTTGAAATGAGAGCCAAGTTTTGCTTGTAGAAAAAAAAGTGTCTTCCCCATATTCTGTGTATTTCACGTGATTTCCACTGGCACACCGAAGCACGAACCATGTGCCTGTATCCAGCCACCGGAAGTGGGCTCTGGGGTTTATCACCTGAATAGCTATTGGTTGGTTGCCCACGGAAGCCACAATTAAGTCATGGTTAGATTGTCAAACGAGCTTTCACTGGCTTCTCGCAGTCACTGTTGGGCTGAGATAGGCCTACGTGTTTCTGGCCAAACCAGTTCTGCTGAAAATCACAGAAGTGCTACGTACGAATGCGAAAACTGGGTGCGCATGACACTTCTGGGTTCTGGGCGATTTGAACAAAAAATATATATTAGTAATATATATATAGCATGTTGCCATGATTTTCGTGTCTTAGAAGAGGTTTTTGAAGACATGCTGGCTGGTTTTCGGAGAGTGATTTGTTTGCCTTGAGTGTCGACTCAGATGACGCATATGACAACACTATCCATGTTGTTGTTACCATGAAGATCTGTTTGGATATACAGACACTCCTTGCGTTACGCAAACCTCGGCTTACGGAAAATGTGACTTTACGGAAATAACATTTTACCGCAATTACATTTTTTTAATTGCCACCAAGTTTGCGTTAGTTATGGAAAGGGTGGGCAGACTGTCACTGAAAGTGATGGAAAATACATAATTGATGAAAATTGTCATTTGAGTTATTTTTTGTTATTTTTCATCCTTTTAAATCTCTTTTAAATACAGTATACAGTATATCCCGATTTACGGAAAATCGACTTACGGAAAGCCTTCAGGAACAGGACCCTTTCATAACCCGAGGAGTGTCTACCTGGAAAGCATTCTGGCTAACGGGGCTCTGGTTGAATAGATTTGTGCAACAGAACTGACATATAGTATGTTTTGCATAGGCTTCTGGACCCTTTCCAACACTTTTAATCAAACAGTCAAATGAACTAGGTGTGAAATTGGCCAGAAATGTTCTGTCTGTATAGGTGGGGTACAAATGACTATTCTGGTTTATTCAAATATTAACGTGAAACCTAGTGTTGGTATTGGTACTTGTATTTATTATAGAGACAAGACTACTTAGAGCCATCTTTTCATTTTAATTGTATGTATTATTTTTATTTATTTCAGTTTTACGTTGAGTTAAGTTAACTTAAAGTTAAATAAAGTTGTTTGCACTTGACAAGCTGGATGCCAGATCAGTGTATTGTTGTTCATAAAGTGAAAGCGTTGGCACTCTGCAGCGGAATAGATGAGCTATTTTTGCACCGGGGTACTATCCATCAGACCATACATACCCACCATGGTCTGCTTAGCCTCGCAGGTCTACGGTTGTGGGCCTGTGCCAGGTCCCTTCAACGCTGCTCCAGCAGAGCTGTTGATTTGTCATATATAGACATTTAGCTCCACGTCCATTTAAAAGGCAGAAGACGCATAGAAAGGCTTAGTGTTTTATTACCGTGAGAGACATTGTGTGCTGGAGGAGAACTTAATGAAGTGTCAAGGGACAGTTCTAATGTGGCGGGTGATGTGTTTGGCTGGCTGAAAGGAGGAGAAGAAGAAGAAGAAGAAAAAGCATTCCCCATCTTTATCTCCTGAGTGGCAGTGGGGGATAGACAAGCAGATTTTGACGGAATTCAGTTTGCCAGTAATGTGTGTGTGTGTGCCGTGCCTGGACCGGGTCAATATGTTTCCCACCCCGTGGGGGAAGATTGTTTGTCAAACCGTGGCATCCCGCACGCACACCGCCAGTCTCCTGGCCTCGTGATTTATCAAACAGCAAAGGTCACGCCGCCTTGTGCTAATAAATTCCGTCTGGTTCGGCACTTTTAGGTAGCGTGGTTTTTCCCATTACCGGCACGTGTTGTTATGTGTCGTATCCCTGGGAGACGTGGGAGCGCGGAGGGAGAGGAGCTTTTCATTTGAAAGTGAATGTCCTGCTATTGAAGCCCGAAGTTGAGCCGTTCCCCAGAGCGGGGTGGAGCAGCGAGACCGAGTTTTTTCACCTCGATGTGGAGTTGCCCCTCTTTGGAATTAGGCTGTGCGTGACAACCAGTGTGACGGCTGCATCTTGCTCTGAATTTGTATTCATTTGCTGCTGCCCAATTAGATTTAAGTGCGTGCGGGTCCAGGCTGTCACTGGGCCGTGCGCTCTTACATTGTGGAACCCCAGTCGTGATGGGCATGCCATATTCAGGCTATAACCATTGGAGCTAATTGCTTCATTTATCTTCACTTTATTCAAACCTATTCTAGTGCCCTGCTCTTCACAGCTAAGTGCCCCTAGTTGGTTCAGGTCAGTCAGTCACAAACAGTCTCGTCTGTATTAAATGCGGGTTAGCAGCCTTTTTGAGCCGTAATGCACATCTGAATTTTATTTTGTTTGAATTCCCCAGTCAAATGGCAAATGGAGAAATATCCCGGTATGATCTAAGGTGGTTGAGGTGCAGTGTATTTTACAATGCTGCAATTTCTTTCCGCATATTGTTAAACCTGTATCAGGTTTTTATTTTGGTAAGCTGAAACCTGAAAAGGCAAGTCATCCTGTCTTTCAAATACAGATCACTGTTACGTCACTCTGCAACTTTCCTTTAGATACAGTGGGCATAATAAGTATTCACCCCCTGCCATTTTTCACATTTTATTCTTACTTCATGGAATCAAAATTGATTGGAATTTCTTGCCACCGATCAACGCAAAATACTCTATAATGTCAAATTTTAAAAAATCCAAATTTGCAGTCAAATCCAAACGATTTTCCTATGCCAAGATGACAAAGGACTGACCTTCTAATTCAGAATTGACTGCAATTTTGCGATAATAAGTGACATTGTGTTCAATAAGCTGTGTTTAAATAACTGTGAATCCCTCAGTGTTTTGCACGTAAGTCTTTAGGTAGTATCTCTTTTGATGCAGAGGTTCTTATTTCCATATTACTCGAGGGACTGCCTTGAAACTGTAGACTTCCTTTCCTCTGGTCTGATGGCGTTGCAAATAATTGGACGTGGCATATGATATGTGAATAAATCTTAACCAAGTCACGTCTATATTTAGAGCACTGGAATCTCACAGGCCAGTAGAGGGCTTAACAGGAGTGATCACAACCTTGCAGATGATAACACCGTGTCAAATCTTACACTTTTAAGGTGGCTGTATATTCCCCCCTCTATGTTCAGTTGGAATAAAGAAACGTAGCGTTTCGTGGTACCGTATCACAGGCTCACATTTCAATTAGCAAAGTGCACTGGGGCTAAGTCTCAGGATGCGTCTCTGAGGCACGTTTCTGAACTATTAAGTGCATCGGGAGAAACCAGGCCTACGTTTCCCCACCGTGCCTGCAGGGTCAGTGTCTGAACCTCTCCTTAGGTTATTGCTTAATTCCGGCTGGTTTGCTCCTGCATTCACATAAATGATTAAATTAGCAGCAGCCAGGGCTGGCGTGTGAGGCAATAAACCGCGCCAGGGCATTTGTACGTTCGTGAAAAATCTGCGAGGTCTGCCCGGTGTCTGATTGCAGGTGATTCATTAATTTAGTCAGACCGGTTAGTTGGTGCTTATCATTATTAAGCAGAATTGCAAGCTGCACTCTAAACGAGAGGAGGCTTATCTGCGCAGGATTAATAATAAAAAGAGAAATGCTGATTATAAGAACACTCTGGGATGTTGGGGCAGTGTCTGTTATTGTTTGCCAAATGTAAGCACTATGGTATTGTGGGCCACTGTAAGCCAGAGGAATTTGGATACTTGTCTTCCATTTAATCAAGGGTACATTTTTTTTTTTTTTTTGTTTGTCCATTTAAAAATATATTTATCTCTTACTGTCCAACAGCTGTAGGTAGCACAACCTCCATGCGAACCACAAGGGATGGGCTGAAACTACAGACCTCAGAGGGTTAACCCTGGCCGACTTAAATCCAACCCAGCCCTGGCAGGATGAGGCCACGTGTGTCCCACCACTGCAGTCTTCTGGTCATAGTCAATTAATGACATAGTCTGGGCCTGAATCTGTAATGTCTGACATATAGGGCCCAGCCTGAGCCCGTGGGGAACACCTTTTATTGGAGAGTCACTCGTGAACCCTCTTGTGTACATTCATGAGCATGAGCTTGTGTTGCCTTTTTTTAAATTAAACCCGGTTAAAAATGGAAAGGGGCATAAACGTGTACATTTATACTTGTGAAACTAATCCGAATCATTTCTCTTATGTTTTAGAGCGATACCTATACCTCCAATCTGATGCAACTCATGCAAGGGAAAATGCCAACCAGAGGTGAGTATTCTTCTTAAACATTTTGTGCTGTGTTCATAGAAAATGTGGAAAGTAAGACAATATTCTTGGTGGCATGGGAATACATGCCCAACCAAGCAATCAATTTTTAATCAAGTGCTACAATTTATTTGCCAAAGAAATGTGACTTGTATTTTAGAATCTGCATATGCTTCATCCCCTGTGATTAAATGTTTATTAGGTTCAATGTTACTGTGCATTCCCAAATTTCCCTGGCCTCGAGTTAATCAGTTCTGTGTTCAATGATAATTCAGAAGGGTTTTAATTGTATCTAGAAATTAAAATGTACAGGCAAGTAAGCAAAGACATACAGGCAAGTATTACTGAACAAAATGGCACTGAAGATAAGTAACCATTGTCTGAATCAGTGTAAAAGAATGAGTTAAGTTTAGACAGATTAAGCCCCACTTTGCTATGCCGCCCCCTCAACAGTCATATATGTGTCACTGATCACAGATCTGTTATAGATATGTCATTTTCTGTATTTGAGGAATAAAGAATAAATGGGCGTAACGTCCTCTTGGTTGACAATTTGAGTGCTATTTATGATGCGTAAGGAGTCGTGTCTGACCCGGGCAGCTGATAGGATCAACACAAATCTTGATTTCTGTAGCATGAAGTGAATGATGCACACTCTCCACGAAAGGACTCCAGCCTTTTCACTGGGCCATTACCCCCAACCCATATCTTTTCTTATAGCTGGCTACCAAGCAGACAGGCAACAGTTATCCTTTTGAAATGTTCACAGTCTTAAGATCACCTGATCTAATTATACAGCAAGACATCTGAGTGCAGGTATTGCGAGTTGTTCAAATGGCTACCAGCAATAAATGCCATCATTGCCCCAGTCCTGAGTCCAGTTGGTTTATGCTAACCATGTGGAAAGGTTAGCAATGGTACATGACTGGATTGAACCCCCAACTTTGAACTTAAAGCCCTAGTGCACATTCCTCCCAGGCTAGAACAGCTTTCAGTAACAATTTGGGGCAGCCTAAGATGGCCTGCCCTTATCAAAGCCCTGCTTCCTGTGCTGAGTATCCTCATTGCACCAGGGCTGCCTCTGAAAATTAATGTCAGAGTTGTAATCACTCCCTGTGTGGGCCTGACACGACTCGACGACCTCACCCCCAGGATATCCTCAGTGTGTGGTCACTTCCTGTTCCTAATCTGCATTAACAGGAATGTGCACTCAGGGCCATGAAGCTGATCAATCCATTGTCGCAGTTCCTTAACCAAGAACCATGATGGTGGGGTGAAAGGAATATATATTTTCATTATTAAATGTGGTGTGGTGTTTATAGTGTTTATAGTGGTGAAGAATGGACATCTCTGGGAGTTATGATATCATATTTAACATGCTTAACATGTATTGTCCCTATTAATATAATATATATTAATATAAGAAGAACATAAGAACATAAGAATACATAATGATGAGAACGGGCTGTTCGGCCCATCTAGGCTCATCATGTCCTAATCTAAAGAGTATCTAGTACTACATCTAGCCTGGACTTGAATAGCCCAAGCGTTTCTGCCTCTACTACCTGACCTGGCAAGCTGTTCCAGGCATTGACAACTCTCTGTGTAAAGAAAAACTTCCTAATATCTGTGTGGAATTTGCCTTTAACTAATTTCCACCATAATATAAAGTATGGTTGTTTTTAAAATCATTTAACAGGGATATGTATACTTTTGTAGAGATCTTAGTCCCAGATCAGATAACACTGAATATCTGTCTCAAGTAATGACTAATGGACTACATCATTATAAACAGTCTCACACATTATAGTGACATACACAAACACAAGTACGTGCTACACAGATTCACATATGCTTCTAGGCGCACGTGTGCACTCTAAAGGTGCATACATTCAAATGTAATTGGTGCAATTTGATTGATCGATTGATAAACGGTGCCGGTGACAAACATTTCAGTTCTCGTAATGGAATACCACTAATAGATTGAGAAATGTTTAACAGCGGGATGTTTTGACATCTCTGTCAGCTGTCTTTGGCATTGTAATCAACGAGTGTCAGGATGTTAGCACATGGTGGCAGCTTGAGAGCCAAACAAGGCACTGATGACTTTAAGCACACGCCAATTGAACAGTTTACCTTATTATTCTCCGGATTGAGTCGTATGAAGGTGGCCTCAGATTGTAGCCTGCAGCCTACGTTGCTTTAGTGCACCAGCAAGCGCAATGTGACACTTTGAGGTAATTAATATGTTTAAATATCATCAGTGAGACTGGGTGAAGTCGATGTAAGGGGTGGGGGGGGGGGGGGGGTGGAGCATGATTTACAGGAATCGGACTTCACGAGCCTTCTCATTTTCTCTCACATTAAACTTTAAAAGCAGCAGCGCTTTCAAATGTCTCCTTTTATTTGCCTACGAAGAGTGTTCAATGCAAATGACGACGCCTAAAACCTTAGGCAAGAATCCTGCAGACTTACTGTACAAGGAAGCGATCTAATCCACTGGATGATTTTGACTACGTGCAGTCTGGAGAGAATTTGTCGAATTAGCAATGAGGATATCCATTGCCAAGATTTTCAAACTTGCCCGACATTTTTGAAAGGCTTGTTACATTTGCATTCTGCTTGCTTTCTCGTCTAGGGTTGATGCCGGAATGGCATTGCCATTGATGTTTGCTCTTCCACAGACGTACCTGTTATAGAAAAGAAAAACAGACAAAAGGCCTCCTGTTTATTTCCATACTTGATGCACAGTCTGCGTGTGCAAAGTGTACCATCAGCAGAGTGCAAAGCTTTCTCAGCAAAAACTCCATTCTCTTCAAGATGTCTGTCTCCTAGCATGACACTTTCACTGCCCGCTTGCAGTCTTTCTTGTGTCTAAACTGTAACTGATGTATGATGTGCATTTCACATTGGAGCTCTTGTCCATCAAGATAATGCTTAGTCCTACTGGGTTTTACTTATACATGCCATTTAATATGTAATACATGCCATTCAGCAGAAGCTTTTATCCAAAGCGACTTATGCTAATGAATGCATATATTTGTCAGTATATGTGGTCCCAATGGGAATTTAACCCACAACCTAAGCGTTGTCAACGCTCTACCCACTGAGCCACACTGAGCCAGTTCCTAATGATAAATTTGAGCTCACGTTGGGGCTGCAGTTTTCCCTTGTACTCGGTGCATTTGGGACACACGAGTGCCACGTTGATATTTTGTTCATGCGTTTCTGCCTTTGAAACGAGACATGTCTGGTGTGAATACTCAAAGAGACTCAAAACCCACCTCTTCAGACTCCACTACCACTGAACGCTGTCCATCTAGTCAATCTGTCGTCACCACTGTTTACTTGTTCTACATTTTTTTTAAAGTAAAAAAAATAATAATAATTTAAAAACACCCACTAACCTTTTCTTTCCCAATGTTACAGGTATGATACGCAGACGCCTGCAATGATGTCTATTGCCGTTTTACTGCACTGATCTTGTGCGCTAACTATGATTGTTCTTACCTTGTATTAATGCACATCTTGTAAGTCGCTCTGGATAAGAGCGTCTGCTAAATGCTTAAAATGTAAAATGTAAAATGAATACGGAGCAGAGTCACGAGGCATAATGTGAGCCGCGATGCTGAGGTGGATGGCATTCGACTGGAAGTCTAGCTGGGCCTTCGGTGAGCATCTAATGACAAGTTACTTCAATGAGCCTTGGCAATTGTGGAGGGCTGCCAAGCCGAGGAAGAGTCCATAGATGATTTCGGCATTTGAAGAAGTGCTTCAATGAAAAAAAAAAAAACATTTTTATGGTTTGAACAACCACGAGCTGCATGCCAGATTAAGACATCAGCCTTTTATATTATTTTGTTCATCGGATTAGAGCACCTCTCGAGTGAGGACCGGTTTTAGTGACTGTAAATGTTTATCCTTGTTCTATCGCCACAATTCAATTCAGTGAACAAAGTGAACTCTCACCTCTTCCCTCGTAGGTTGTCGTGGGCTTGAGAAACGTTGGTGCTTCGTTCTCTCCCCGATGGGGGACCGTTCGATGGATTTCCGTCCGCTGTGTAATGACACAGGGTGCCTGGTATTTATTGCGTTCTACAGATCGTTTGCTCTGTGAAACTGTTACATTTTTCTCCGGAAATCAATGCCTTGAGTGCGTTTTGCATTCGTTAACCTCGGGTAATTTCATTGCGCAAATTGAATTCCATGCCTCTTTTTACCCGCTCATCTTATCACTTCCAAAAGTGGCTGCACTGCGGAGTCCTGCAGCCTCTTAGACGAAAGGTTCCTGTCAGGATGGCTTAACGGCCACTGATCATGGTTCCACGCACTTCGTCCGATGCATGCTCTCCGTCTAACCTGCGAACGTAACATCTACAAAGTCATCCTGACTCTCACAAGTTATCTTGTGGTTTGCGCCATGGAGCAATTCAAGTTTTGTGGCTCAATTCCAGGATCCCACAAGAGCCCAATGTTTAAGTCTGATGTTGATAAAGTCAAACTCCATTAGAATATAAAAGACTGGCAAAACGCCTTAACTGTTGTGCAGTCACCTGGAGGGGGTCTATTTAGACTGTGCTCTCTCTCTCTCCATTCAGAGGGCAATTTGCCCTGTTTTTCCCCAGCAAGGTTCCGTTAATAAAAAACCTTTTGATTCAACCAATCTTGTCTGAATGTTGCAACTAACGCATGCAGCTATTATAGACTGTGTGCAATTTGCCCTGCAGCTGAACATTTGATGAACATTGACGTTTCCAGGACATCTATATGTCTGATGAGAAACGCAGAGGGAGGAGCGGGTATGGGAATTGTGTTTGAATCTGTGAAAAAAGCTATGAATTATTAACTATTATTAAAAGCTATTAAATTGACTACCATGGCTGTGAATAAAACGGGATATAATGTGCGTGTAACCATGGCAAGAGCCCGTTAAACCAGTAACTCTCTATCGACAGTCAAAACAGTGTTCTGCCAGTGATGGACCAATTATGATAAACTGATTAATATGATATTAACTGTACATCAGATGGGACATTTTTAAAACATTTATCAAGGCTCTTTGAAGAAGGGAAGAAACTGTAAGTTGAATACAATGATAATCTTTCAATGTGAAGGCGACAGCCTCCAATAATGGTAACGGTAATATGATCTGTACTGAACTTTGAACCGTTTATGATTTGAACCCTGCTTGGTGCCTTTTCCTGCTTGTCAGACGGACCGTAATTAGTGTTCACACATACTTCAGCTACACATGTCAACTTCAAAAATAGTACAATTACTAAAAAACGGTACACTGTGAAACATCAACGTTATTATTGTGTGGCAGGCTGTCAACATCCTCATGTTCTTTAAAGCCCAATTCAGCTGTCAGTTACAATTAAACGCATCAGTTTGAGTTGGAAGGGCAAGGGTTCATTTACCGAATGAATATAATTATAATTATAATATAGTTCGATGGCCAGATCGAAAGAGTGGCTAAGACAATGGAAACAACCTTTTTAATTACAGTAAGTGCTGTGGGATCTTGAATGAACAGACCCGGTGTCCTAGCTTAACATTTCATTTGAAAGATCACATTTCTCACGACACAGTGTCCCCATCACCCCCTTTTGCTCTGTTTGCCATGGGCTCACCACTTCAAGAAGCAAGTGTTACCAGGTATAGCATCTCAGTGCAAACCAAACCATTCCTTCAAAATCAACACAATAATATAACAAGTATTTTCCATTGTATTGTTCGTTGTATGTTTCTCTTCATTACATCTTTGGCACTCATTAATTTGGAACTGTTACTGTTATGTAAAGATGTTATGAGAAGGTTTTGCAAAAAAATATTCACTACTATTGGTATGTGTGTGTTGGTGCCGTGTTAAACAACCCTTTAACTCGTGGGAGCCGGAAAATGACTACAATTCCCAGCAGCCTGCAGTCCTACACCTGACGACCAGCTGCAGCCCGTAAACAATGAGGACTACAGGCAGCTGATGTCATATTTAAAATCAAGTTCAAATGAAGAACCTTTATCGCCATCACCTTTATTGACCTTTAGAATATCTTATCAGTTTGTGCTTTCTTGCATGCTTTATACTTTATACATTGCTTCTTATTACATTTTGTTTTTGTTAAATATTATGCATTGTGGTTCAGAAATAGTTTTGATGTCAGTAAAGCCACCTGACCCAACTAATGTACTGTACATTTAAGCAAGCCCCACGTGTAAAATGACTGCTTGAAGCTAGAAAAATAAGGAAAGTGGCTAAAACTCGCCAACGTTTCCCCAGCCAGACTGTAATATGAATTATAAATGGCTGTTATAGTTCTGAAAATAGCCCCTTCCTTCCCGTTATACAGTATAGCTTCCATCTACGCGGAAAAGTTTTAGCTCACTTTTTTTGTGGGCTATGTTCAATTTTCTGTCCGTTCAGCACTTTTGTCTGCGCTGATTTGTTGTGCGTGGACTGTGCACGCCGTCTGCTGATGGGGGAACCTCCTGCAGGGAAGCCGAGTGTGACATGCTCTTCCAGCGGGTCGCAGGCGTTTAGGTTTTTTTCGCATCTGAATTTCAGATTTCCTGTGGAGGCAGATCCATGGTGCGTTTCCCGAAGTCTGATAAGAATAGCTATTTGTTTGTTTTCTGTCTGGCTGCACTTGCCGTATTTGAGCTCTCCGGGCCTTTAAGCCGTCTTTAAGGCGGGCCTTTCCCGGGCTCCCTAAGACAAGTGTTCTGTGGCTTGGTCTGACCCCTCTAATCACCCGTGTCAGCACTGCTCAGCCGCCTAAGGATGCTTCTCCACAATGCCTCTGAGAGGCCACGCTTCATTAGCTGCCGCAGTCGCACGCTCGCAGCTGTGCACTCATTACTGGGCGAGGACTCACGCGCAGGCAGCCCGGGGACTGCGGTTCCTCTGCACGGTTGAGGGGGACGGCGGACGTGCAGAGTCGCGCGCGTATCATTTTTTTAATCCTTCGGTTTTGTCAAAAATTCACACCCTTTCGCCATCTGCAGTAGCGCCACTGCTTCGCCTGTCAACTTCAGCGTATGGCCGGAGGCTCGAAGGGAACAAACGCGCTGATCAAACTGTTCCTTCCCCTCGCGCCACACTGCTCCACTAGCGCACCCGCAGAAAAGTAACCTCAGTCTCCAGTTGTCCTCCCCAGAGTGTGCTCCTCACATACCTTTTCAAAGTGTGGCGGTTTGAGGCGAGGGAAAGAGAGCGGAAAAGCGATTCTGCAATTGTGCGTCATGCGTGAGTCATAATTTTGCGTAGTAACGTTGTTTCCAAGGGACTGGGTCACATTTGCAGCAACAATGACCTTGTTGGTGCGTAGCCTTGAATAATGACTCTACCAACAATCACACACTGGCTCATTCCTCTAAAACGTCAAGATATTCCGTTATTAAACGTACTTGTTTATAACCTCTTGCACATCGTTTTTCATGCATTCTCCAGTGTGCTTACATTGTATTTGTTGCATTGCCTTAATATCATATTGTATTTGTTGGATTACGATGATATAGTTTTTTTCGCATTGAATGACAACAATGATTATTATTATGGGTCAATGATCTAAAATTATAAGTGATCCCACGGTGAAACATGTTGTTGTCATACTACAGTGATGTGAAATATACAATTAAAGTGGTTGCTTTTTAAATATCTATATTTAAGTTTCTCTTCAAACCTCTTTTTGTCAATAATGTGAAGTAATGGGGATCACAAAGACCTAACATAAGCTAGCTAATAGTTGTAGCTAATTACAAATTTATCAAGTTAGTTGTAACTCAGTTAACATAGGGTACCAAATGTGACATAAAATCCTTTAATTTGACACATTTGTTCCATTCGCCCTTTTAAGCTGAATGCCACTTTTCATCCCATATGTACAGTAATCTCTCAAAATTGTACTTTAATATTTGTTAAATGCTTGAAGTGCAAGCTCTACTGTTCTTTTTGGATACCTCACAGTTTTATTTGAGGGCATTGCATACATACGTGATTTTAATAGTCTGTTATAGCAAGAGTGCACAATATAATTAAAAAGGAATATCAAATAATTTGGTACCTGGTATGCAATATTTTGCTAGAAATCTAGAAACACCATTGCAGATCTGGTAGTGATGACCTTACTATAACATTTTATTTTTATGATAGAGCAGGTCTTACTGGCTCCAGGAACAGTCTTTCAAGCTACCAACATCCAAAATAATACAGTGAAAGGAATATATTGTGCAGGTGCACAACCATTTTCTTGCCAAATGTGAGTGCTAACCTATTGGCTAATTTCTAGATTTTAACTTACTGATTTTAACTTAAGTTCAGTTGTAAAATGAGAAATGTGCTTTATCTTCCACTTCAAAATACTGTATATAAAGTTGCAGAGGTCAACAGAAGAGCGGAGCAAGTGCTCTGTGTGACACCGTCTGCCTTCTGTTTTGGATCTGTGTGCAGCAGTAACAATTTGTCAGCTTGAGGATTAACCCCCATACCTTTAAACTGACGACTACTTTCAATTTGTTTCAGTTCACATTCCTTGATTATCAGTCAAGCAACTAATTAGCTGAATAGTCAATCCCAATAGGTATAGTTTCTCAATTTTATTCTGCGACAGCATTTTTCTTTACATTGCAAAACATGTTTATGCTTGTTGCCCATACCCGAATTCAAGGAGTTTTCACCGAACCGACATTTGTTCAAAGATAGCGCGCTATATAGTTGGTGTGGTTATATCGCTGTGTGGTGTGGTTCTCTGTGGCTCAGTTGGTAGAGCACAGCATTGGCAACGCTTAGGTTGTGGGTTCAATCTCCACTGGGGCCACATATACTGAAAAAATGTATGCATTCACTACTGTAAGTCGCTTTGGATAAAAGCGTCTGCTAAATGGCGTATATTATTATTATTATTATTATTATATCGGACAAGGCGCTCATACAAATGAGCATGGCAACTGCTTTGGTTTCTACTTCTTCTCATGCTCAGACTGCCGGGGGAGTGAAGGGTAAGAAACGGACTCGTCTGGGCATTATGCGTCCCGAGTAGAAATGGTCAGGAGGTTGTTAACGCCGGGCTAAGCCCAAGTGAACATTTCCCACCAGAAGGAGCATCAGATGGGCTGGTTGAATGACCTACAGGCTGACGTGAGCCTCCAGGCCAGCGGGGACGCCGGTTTGGTGGTCGCCGGTTAGAATGAACTGAGCCGTGGCGAGCCCCGGTTGAATCCTCAAGGGGAGTGCGGACTAGCCAGCCATGAATGACCCCCCCGCCACCCCCGACCCCCCTGGATGACCCACACTTGTCAGTCAATCCCTGAGATGATATGCCTAAAACCAGAATCGCACAGACGCCAGCTGAACCTGCCTACCAGAGGGGGGGGGGAAAAAACCCTTCAGACTCTCCCTTTCTCCACCACCCCCCTCTCTCCTCCTAGGAGTGCTGGAGGTCCTTGTGCGTGCGCTGGAAGCCCAGTGGAGCGGCGCGGAGCGGGGCTGAGGATGAGCTAATGTGGCAGCCTCCTCGCCAGCTCTCTTGCGCTCCTGGCTCTTCTTCGCTCGCGTCCCAAGTCCCTGCCCCTGCTCTGCCTCTGTCGCTAACGCAGCGGAGCGGAAGTGGCGCGGAGCAGACCGTGGACGCTCTCCGTTTCTTTATCCGGATGGATACATTTAGTTGAATTTGTGCACGCATGCATCAGTTACTGTGTTTGTCAGCGCAATGGTAAGACTTGTGTTTGTGCATGTGTTCACGCATGTGTGCCTTTATGTGTATGTGTGTGTGCGTGTGTGTGCGTGCGTGCGTGTGTGTGTGTGTGTGTGGGTGTGTGTGCGTGTGCGTGCGTGTGTGTGTGTGTGTGTGTGGGTGTGTGCATGTGTGAGAGCAGGCTTGCTCGCTTGCTCATACACAAGTTTGTATGTATGCCTTTGGAAAATTAGATCCCAAGTCGGCGAGGAAGCATTCAGATAAGATTAATAGGACCTGACATTTTCCAGGCTGTAGACAGATGCTTGAACCAGTTCTATCCAAACATTTTCCCCATTTTTATGGATGCTGCTACATGATCGACATCTGTTTTATATTTACCAAACGGGACATTGCATTTTTCCCCGGGATACAGAAAATAAGCCCTGTAGTTCTACATGAAAACAATAAACGTAATTAATAGACAATGAATTGACATTCAAGGTTTTTTGACATTCAAGTATCTCAGATGTCCACATGAAGAGACCCACTTAAAAGAGGTGTCAACGCTTTTGTTCCTTCGGAATGGAGTCACCACTATGTGACGGAGAGTCCGCTAACTTCTCCTGTGCCATCGAAGGTAAGTGAAAAAGTGGGTTCGGGTGGACTAGGAGCTTTAGGGCTCAATGCAAATTGACTGACCGTTCATTTTTGCGAAGGTGCCCCAATACCGTCTTTGTCAAGCCAGCGTCTAATCACAGACGCCTCTCTCCATTTCAAAATGTGCAACTGACTGTGCAAATGGAATTGGCAAATTATGACTCTGATGTCTGAACTTCATTAGCTGGACTATTTTCCTGTGGAGGTCCAGTCACTTTGCCTCCTCCTGATGTACCACGGACAACGCCGTTAGAGATATTGTGGAATTGTGTGTGAAAAGTAACAAGAACTGTCGTGTAAACTTGAGCTTGTGTAAACTCTGAAGTATTGGGGGGCGCTGATGCTTTCAATCCAGGAGTGAAGCGTTACCCTGGCACCTCTGCTCCGGTTCCCTAACCCTCCGTTAGATAATCGGGTGTACTAGGTACTCAGGTACACTACCGTTCAAAAGTTTGGGGTCATCTTCCATCTGGACTATGGCTAATCGGGCACTCCTTCATTCTTCAGCAAGATAACGACCCGAAACACACCTTGAAGTTGTGCAAGAACTATGTGAACAACAACTCAAACTAAAGACCTGGCCTGCCCAGTGTCCAGACCTCAATCCCATAGAACTTGTATGGGACAAACTGGAAAGGAAGAGTCAAAGCAAAGCAACCCACAAGTTTCTCTGGGAATTGCTGCAGGATAGCTGGGAAAACATGTCAGGTGATTTCCTGCTAAAACTTATTAACCGAATGGCCACTGTTTGTGAGGCTATTCTCACGCCAAAGGGTGACTATTTTGAGGAATCCAAGATTCAATTTTCAATATTATTTTCTTGAACATTTCTTTGATGTTCATTTTGTTCATTGTTACATGTTTTTTGTCATTTTAAAGTATTTACAAAAATGTATACGGTGTAAAGCAATTATGAGATAAAAATAGTTTCCAGCAGGTGACCCCAAACTTTTGAACGGTAGTGTACATTGTTTCCAGAGATCCTCACTTCACCGCGCACGTCTTCTTGCTTTGGGCCTGAGTTAAGCGGGACTGAAACAGTAGCCGCCGGTGCCCGAGCTCTCCAATATGTTGCTGTCTGAAGACCGCAGCGCACATAATAGGAGTTTCTGAATAGAATTGACTTTATTCGTCCCCCAAAGACATAGGGCGTTCATTGAGTCTGAAAATAATTACAGATGGCTCAGCCACCCTGCAGATTTATTTTGCAGAGAGCAGTAAAGCCCTCACCGTCGTTTGAGAAAATGAATCATGACCTGGGCATTGGGACCGCAGATCAGAAGGGTATCTGTAATGTGAACGGTTTTCTGTGCTGTGTGCAGGCTAACTGTGCCCGCGCACACAAATACAGGAAAAAGGGACTGAACTTGGCCATTTCCACTAGATGAAAAACAACCAGTGAGCACATGAGGTGCTGTGCAGTTTGGCAAATAGGGACATCCTCCATCACATTGTTAGAGCCGGAATGGCAGTGCAATTTACTATCTGGCATGACTCAGCTGAATGGCTCTTTTTCTAAATGAATCTGGCTCACACATGCATTTATGCATCCATCTGTTCCTAGTTGCAGACGAGGAGTGATGGAGCAGAGTGAGTGATGGATTAGGAGTTATGTGGTTTGCTGGCATCGAACAAACAAGTTAATACAATCCCCCTGAGGAAATCTTTTACAGAGGAGTGTGGCCGCTCAGGGTGTCAGTTCCGGCTGACACGTTTGGCACCGCTCGTTATTTGCAAAGCGGACAGTTTCTCGTGGGCGTTCGGAGACCCAGTATCCTCGTAATTGATGAGTGAGGTCATCTATTTACACTTCTTTACTTCAATATGAGTTTTGTGTCTCTGGGTTTCGGTCCCACAGCCAATATTTTGCGTTGAGATATTGAGTGGTTATGGAACTGGTTTTACAGTTTTGTCACAGCTCAGCACCCCTTACAAGCTCATGATCTCTGCTCCTATGGTGATCTACCCTTTTTAAAAAATATATATTTCAGATTTTTCCCCAGTTTTTTCACCCAATTTAGTGGCCAATTGTACCCTCTATTTTTCTTCAATTCCCTCTCCCCCATGAGCCCACTGCCCGCATCAACGGCACAAGCCGCTACCCCAGGGCTGGCAATGAACCGCTTCCTTCGAGACGGAACTCGCCTATTTATTTTTCCCACAGGGAAGCCCTCCGTGCTTCCTGGTGAGCTCATGCCGGCTTCCCTACCCCCCCTTCCCCTGGGGCAGACAGCCGATTGCTGCCCCCGAACGGACCTCCCAGCCATAGCCGGACTGGCTCACAGTGGGCAACCTGCACTCCGGGTGAGTTGCACCACCTGGGGGCTATCTACCCTTTTTTAGTTGATGACCCTTCTCCCACCCATCCCCTAGCTGGACAATAGAAGCAGGCAGTGCGGCATGGCAGGAGCCAGACACAGGCCAGCTCCAGGAGGGTGGAGGCTCCTGGAGGCTCCACCGTTCTGTTGCTCCTGGAAGACGATGCAGCCTGTTTGGCTTGCTGCCCAGACAACCCTTCGTAGTTCTTTTTTGTTTGTTTTATTTCAGATTTTTTTTACATTTCAGATTTTTTTCTCCCCATTTTCTCTATTTGGTGACCAATTGCACCCTCTCTCCTTTTCAGCTATCCCCCCCTCATACTACGGGTTCGCTGCTGGACTGGCAGTGACGAAGGTATACTGAACCGCCTCCTCCGAGACGGAAGTCGCCAAGCTATCGACTGTAACTCCGATGCACACAGAGCCAAACTCGTGCCGGCCTCCTTACCCTCTCCCCCTGGGTGCGAACAGCCAATCGCTTCCCCCGATTGGGACTACCAGCCAGAGCCGGGCTAGCACAGCCATGGCTGAAACCAAGACTGCTGCGAAGTTGAGGGGCCTGGCCCAAGATTTTTACTCTGGTGTACGTAGTATCACAGATGTAACAATAAAGAAATCTGAATCTGAATCTGAATCTGAATCTGAGACTGCAGTGGTCGACCTGCATTTAGAATAAGTGTGCCGCTCCTCGGCCCTTCGCAGTTCTGGACTTGAGTTAAGGTCAGAGAGAAGCTCATGGAAGGCCTTGGTCCGCATATGCTGGGCACCATTGCTTTTATTAACAGTACGTGCGGTCCGTCACGCTCCACCGGCATGTTGTGAGTGTACCTAAAAACAGCTGATGGAGGTTCCCCCGTGGGCCACTTTCTATTCGCCTGTACTTTGCAAAAACTTGTACTCATGTACTTCAAAAACGTCCTAGTCTCGGGATGCAAGAACTCTCTAAGATCTCTCTCTCTCTCTGTACTTCAAAAATGTCCTAGTCTTGGGATGCATGAACTCTCTAAGATCTCTCTCTCTCTCTCAGGAACTCATTAAGAGGATTCTAAAAGTAATTTCAGCAGTTTGTCTATCACGTGGAACTGGCTAATGCCACTGGTCACTCCTTGACCTTCAGGTCATTGTCATCGTCGGCCGACTTTGTGACCCAGTGCGTGCCGCTGTGTAATTGTGCGAGAGAGCAGAGATTGCATTCCGACTCTCCCTAGGGAGGAAGAGAATAGGGTATGAGGGGAGAGGACAAGAGGGCCTACGAGGGAAAGAGATTCAACCGCAACACTGGTGGGAAGCAGAACGCCGCTCCTGTTATCAGCAAGGCTGCTGAAAGTCATCCCTTGCTTAGGAAGATTGAACCAGCTCCCTTTAGACAGAAATGTTGTGATATTTTTATTAGGGGAGCAAGCACCAAAGGTGTGTAGAACGTTGTTAGTTGTTAGTTAGTTGTCTTGTAGTTTTCTTCTTCTTCTTGATTTTTTCTCAGTTTTCTCACTTCACCCATAAGGCACTTTTTATAAAACTTGGTAGGAAGATAGAGAGGCATGCCAAATGAACACACAGCGACTATGGAGAATATCGCCCTGATGGTGCCACTGTACCAGTCAACTCAACGTGCGATTTTCAAACATCCATAACTCCTTCCCCGTTCATAGAGTTATTAAATGTCTTCTCGCAAGGAACAAATTGGATCTGGTGAGGACCTTTATGCTATTGTTTTCGTCAACATTGGAATGGAAACCTGGTGGTGACACTTCTGAAAAGGTTAGGAGGGTAATTAAAATTTCACGCAGTGAAGCACCACAGTCTCTCCATCATCACTGCTTTTTTAGTACCCAGCTTCCAGTTCCAGTTCCCTCTCGGATTGGTTGACGATAAAGGAATTTCCATATTAATAATTTTAACTCATTTGTCCTGTGGCAATCAAACTTGGCTTCTGGAAAAAAACTTTGTGCATAATTTTTAATTTTTAGTCATTATGAAAATGTAAGCCCACAGATAGCATCCCACAGATATGTTAATTTATTCTGCTTGTTTAATCCAGCTTCATCTTGTATTCAAGGCTCATCAGATATCCACATTTCCCGTACCAATAATTATCTTAAACAAATGAAACACGCAGTAATAGAATGCTACTGCTTATATACAGCTGCAACAAAAATTGATTATGTGCAGATATAGGACATAGAAGCAATGAATTGAAAAATCCATCTTCATTCCATTTGAAAAGTGTTGACTCAGAAATCCTCAGACAGGTTTTATTTTGGTGTTGAACTGTAATGAAAGGATAGAATTTAGGTGGTGATAAACGTGATCCTACTGTAAATGAGCTATGACAGTACAGGCTGCAATGTTGGCATTGTTGAGGAGAAGGAAGAACTGGGAAGGATGCACTGGCTAAAAGATGGAATGGGGTCATTTTTAAGTCTGTTGCCAAGACCTGATTGGGAGACAACCGATTTAACTGGTAAGTTGGAGGTATATTTGGACAATGTATGTGGTGGGGTACAGCACACACACACACACACACACACACACACACACACACACACACACACACACACACACACACACACACACACACACACACACACACACACACAATGGCCATTCCATGCAGTTCAGCTGAAATGCTTTGCTGATGGTTGACTCATTTCTAAACTCAAAATGTATGCACTTATAACCTCTCTGTAAGGCTACACTGCTAGCCTCTCCCCTGGGAACGAGTGTATTTTTGTATTACAGGATGCGTTGCAAGCATGAATGCAAAATCGAAATGCTTTTTCTGGACAACACATCTCTGTCTCATGCGGGATCAGAAGTGAAATCGTGCTGAAGTTATTATTTGCGATACCGCCACTTTAACCACAGTGGCCCCACGGGCGTGCGGGCTCCAGCTGTGGCATGAGGGGAATCACAGCCTTAGTCTGAAATCCTCACTCAGATCCAGTAAAAAATAGGAGCCAGTAAAAAATAGGATAACTATGTTTTTTTTCAAATGGAAAAAAACCTTTCTTCTTCTTGCATAGCAAGTTTGGCCCAGCAATGGTATATAAAGAACTAAAATACAAGATTAGATATATGAGTGTATGACTGTAACAGTAATGCTAATATTTGACTTACATTTACATTTTACATTTACATTTTTGGGGGGATTTAGCAGACACTCTTGTCTAATAACCAGTAATGTTTTCCAAAAATTGTAGACAATTGAAGCTTGATGCTGACTTCTATTTCACTGGAGAGAGGACTTCACACTTTTATGTCAAACTTTGACACAGAACAATAGGTGAATTCCCTTTTTCTCAACTTCAGTGTCGAATCAAGGTGTAATGCCAGGGCAGCATCATTTCCCTGGTTCCCCTCTGCGTGCTTGTCCATTCACCTTTCTTTGATGCATTTCAAAGGTGCAAATCCCAGAAACTTTCATCCCCTTTTCAAGTCCAAGGCAAGAAATAGCTTTACTGCGGTGTCGCGATCGTGGAAGTTCTTTGGAATGTTTAATGCCCCCCAAGTTCCCTGCTCCCCCTGCCTCCTCTTAGCCGAAGTGCTCGCTGACTTGTGAATGCATTGAGGTTTGCCCACTTGTATCAGCATCAATCAGCGAGCGAGGCCCACCCACACAAAGAACCAAGGGCTCGGGCTCTGATTGTGTCTGAGTTTTTATTTCAGGCATAATAACATAGGGTCTCCTCTCTTTAATGGCACTCCCGGAGAGTTCTGATCACCTCTGGAAATAAACCTTCACCACAGGCTGAGGTAGGCTTCAGCTGTCCGACCATAAATAGTAGCTCCCCTCGCCGTATATATATCCCCTATCAATTACTCTCGGACACATTTCCGCATCTAATAAATGTGAGAGGTAGCATGAAATTTAGGCCCTGGTTGTACGTGTTATCGTCTTGCATTGTGGTTACTATTACATTTCTGTCTGTTACGTTGACGTTCAGACTTGCTGTGATTGTGTTATCAGGCTGACACAAGGTCCAAATGCTCACGAAGCAGCTGAAGTCTTAGGAGCCCTTTGGGTGCCTTAGGATCAATTGTTCTGCTTTTTTTTTTTGTGGGGAGAACTTGAAATGTTCTGTTTTTGTGTTTTGTCTTGACATCTCGGAATTGTATCAGTTATGCGTGCAGTACTCTGTAGTTTGGGTTTGTGACCTGACCCTGGAGGTAAACACACTGTCAGGAAGGCCCTTATCTTGTGCCTCAGCTGTAAGGGATTAGCTCAAGAAATGCCATGCTGGCATACTGGCATGCTGATAGAGAGGAGTCTTGGTTATGGACTCAGCAGAAATGTTCAAGAAGTATGGGGCTGCCCAATGGGCAGTGGTCAATAAGGAGGTTACTGGGCGGCGGATAGCGCAGTGGTCTAATGCACCGTGTCTTGGCTGGTCCGGTATGAGTGTGGCTGTCTATCAGGGGCCGCGGTTTGAAACCCGTCTGATAGACCAGCCCTGGCTGTCCGCCCCAGGGGGAGGGGGAGGGTGGGGCGCCACAAGTTTGTTGAGGGGCGGAAGGGCGTCTGTGGTCTGGTTCCGTCTCAGAGGAGGTGGATCTGCCGGCCCGGGAAATTGGCTTGTTACCCGGAGGATGGGCAGTGGACTTGTAGGGGAGGGTGAATTGAGATAAAAATGGGAAAAATTTCAAACAAATAAATATTTATTAACAAATGTAATTCATTCAATGTTAATAAATGTATTTGTTAATAAATTGTACAAAATAAATGCATAAGGAGGTTACACACTATTGAGCATAGCTTGGCACACAAAATCACCGACCGATTCCTAGCCGGGCCAAATAATACTTTAGACTCACAGTACTGTTTGTAGGTGTGTCTGTGGATGGATATACCTTATACTTATACCATTATTCTGTCTTCACATCTCTGGTGGTTCTGTGTGGCTCAGTAGGTAGAGCACAGTGCTGACAATGCTTCGGTTGTGGGTTTATTTCCCATTGGGACCACGTACTGAAAAATGTATGCATTCACTTCTGTACGTTGTCTGCTAAATGGCATATATTATTATATATATCATATCTCATTTAATTCCTCATTATCTGCTACTGTGCAGCATATATTTTACAACATGAATTGTATCATAATTCCTAACAGCGATTAAAAGAACCAAGTGGGGGGGAAAAAATGTCACATGTGTGTATGACCAGAATCAGTGATTGGCCATTTTCACTCTATAATTCTCATTGGAGTTCTCATTGGAAATGTAAGATTCTCTAAATCAAAAGGACAATTATTTTCAAGTCAATTATCAATTTTCAATTTGTGATAATGGGAAGCCCTTTTTCAGGCTCTTTTCTCAGTTACTTGGTGCTGCTGTAGAAGGCAGCAGGTTTCTGGCATGCAAACAGTGTGAAAACCAGCCACTTACATGTGGAAATTCGATCAACAGCCACGTCTGGGCAGGAAGGTGTCATTTAACCCGTCTTTCAGTTGAAGGATGCTAGCGTGAGATGGGCACTCTACATACTTTTCCTATTGAAGCCCTTTTTACGAATGGACTGTGCTGCTTGTTCTTGCAGATCCAATAGGCTGTGGCTGCCTTTTTAATTTGCTGTATATAAGGGATGCCGATCATCTGGAGAATCTCGGCAAACAGGAAGTGAAACGGCCTGAAAATTCACCTTGCATAAAGTGTGTGGTATCTGGAAGGTGTTGTAAAAATGTCATGCTGTCCCGTCCAAAAACTCTCAATTTTCACAAGACTTTAATCTTTTAGCATAGACTGCTTATGTGCACAGTCTGTACACATAAGGCAAATCTCATTTGATTATTCCCTCTTGCGGACGTGACTTATTACGTTGCTTATTTTCCGAAAGATGTGTCACATGTACATTTTCACATATGGCAAGGATTCATTCATACTCATGCCTTTGGGCTACTTCAACTGAATTACTTCAGTAACTGTATCGATATAGAACTATCATTATAGAAATGGATCATATTTAATAAAACTAAGCAATATAAGTCTTCCTGGATGGGGGCATTCATTTAGCACACAAATAACGAGACGTAACAAATTTGTGCCTGCTTTATGAATGCACAGTCGGAGGAGTCTAAGCGACAACATCTCCTACCCATCATCTGCTGCTGACTGGGTTTATTGTATGACCCAGGGTTCTGCATAATTCTCAGTGGATCGCCCCACTGCAACCCAGAAGAGGAGCATCGAATTAAACAGACAGTTCTGTGACTACCCTGTACCTTTGAGAGAACTCAGTGAAAGGCAGAATTATTATTCTCAAATTCTCAAATTAAAATTTGATTTAAAAAAAATGTTTTAAGGAAATTCTGGAACCTTTGTTCCAATCGCACCCGTGTCGATCTGCTGAAATGACATGCCTAAAAATAAAATCCCTGGGTGCTTACGGTGCAGTGCGGCAGAGGACATGCATAAATGCATAAATGTATAAATGCATAAATGCCACTGTGCTCATTTTATTTGGAAGCGAGACTGAAACCGAGACGTCTTTGAGGCTGAATAAAAGGTTTAAAGCATGCCACTGTCATTTCGCTAAATTGTATTACCCCCTTATGCGCCACTGTCTTCCAGTAGCACTTCCGAGCTCTTCCGATAGCAGTGTCACAGCATCGACTGGAACTCCAGCGCAATATTCAAAGACATTTAACTGAAAAGTTAACCTTGGAATATACATATTTCTGGGAACAGCATTTTCAGCCATAGTTGATTTCACATATATATGTCATTTAGCAGACGCTTTTATCCAAAGCGACTTACAGTAGTGAATGCATACATTTTTCATTATATGTGGTCCCAGTGGGAATTGAACCCACAACCTAAGCGTTGTCAACACCATGCTCTACCCACTGAGCCACACAGAACCACGACCACATCATTCTACTGTCTGACACATGACCAGTACCCACTACTGTTTATTTCAGATTTCCGCCTGGTTGCAGAGAAAGGCGATAGATCACAGCTGCGCCAAATTGCATTAAAAAAAAAATTATTCCAGAAGGTGTAATCAATACTCAGGGGAACCCATTTGTGTCCTCGTCGTTATGTGGCATAATGTATTCCATTTCACCTTATCACATTAATTTTTGACTGCAGAAAATCTTTGACTTCAGGAACAAAATGCCTGCCTCATTTGTTTTAGCTTAGTTCACATCAATTTCAGCTGAATTTGAATTGAATTGATTTTCATTTCATTTAATTTCTCCAGTTGAATTTTTTATGTGTAAAGGTTGAATGTACATTTACATTTTAAAGTTATAAATAATTTTACTATAAAAAAAAAAAATTGTAAATTCTAGAACAGAAATTCAAGAAACATCTCTTGCACATCTTGTAAGTATCTCTGGATAAGAGATGAACGCCAAAAATGTAAAATGTAAACACCAGTCTACTTCTTAATATCGAATACTTTTTTTGAGATCACCTATTGACTGAGACCCAGGTCAATTTTGGGGGGATTTTTCTTGCCTATTTCATCTCAATATTCTTCTTGTTAAGAATATGCAAGTTGTAGTTCAGGGCCCGTATTCACAAAGCATTTTATCTTACCACTAGGAGTATTTCTAAATCGCACTAAAACCTTTTAGTTAAAACCTATTCACAAAGCTGCAAAGACAAACTCATACTAAGGAATTCCTAGAATCTTCAAGCTAAGAGTGAGGGCGGGGTTGACGTCGTTGCTAAGGATGACGTTGTTTCTCATGAACGAGCTTACTCAGAATTACCACAGCGATTGGCTAATATAGGGGATGGGTCTCTGCCCGCGATTTCAACCTAGAGAAATACAGTTTTTCTGTAGTATTTCAATTCCCCAAATCTCGATGCAGAGTTACAGCGAAGAGATAGACAACCATGTATGTTTTGGTTTGCTTTGTTTTTCATACTAAATGCCTTTCTGGGAGGCAGGTTTTTAGAAACGCGACCGAATTAAATACAATTTAAACATTAGCGATCTTTTAATTTTTTATTAAATTAATTCAGGCATAAGACCACCCTAGTTAAATCGCCTAAGGCGTACTGAATCTAAAAATGTATTTTGTGAAATTTTTGAATAAAGATTTAGTGAAATAACTTAAATTGAAAAACTGAAATTATCATTCATTCAATTCCTTGAGAATAGTTACTGGTCATTTTTGGTGGGCCTTTGGTCCGTTATAATTTTTTTGCTGATCCGAAAAATGATCCGATGCACCCCTATTATATTCTAATAAAGATTCTAAAATACAAATGTAGGCTACGTGTCACTGATTTAACATGAAACCAAGAATACTGACTAGTCAATTGGTTACATGTCTGCATCTCGTAAACAATCAGCTGGTATCTATATATAATATATATAATATTATATATATAATACCCTCGCAATTGAGGCGGTACCTTTTTATGAGCTCTGTATCATTCAATATCTCCAGTGTTGACGCGATTGCGACAACGATTGCCGGCCGCAGCAGATTTTCGGATCGCCGTGAGTAGGTCTTTAGCGACTTAGAAGTCCTCTTGGCTGCTTTTAATTTCTCCTGGACTTAGGAGCTGTTTTTAGCTCTCAAACCCTTTGTGAAATACTCTTATCCCAAAAATGTAGGACTCCTAAATTTATGAGTGACACGCCCATTTTTCGGACTTGCTCCTAAATCGCGGAGTTAGGACCAACTTTTACCCTTAAAATGCTTTGTGAATACGGGCCCAGACCTCTAAAGATTCCCCACAGACTACAGTTCTGTTCATTATGAGCGCAAATGCTCTGAACTCATTACCTCGACACTGGGATCCTGTGAAGTGGTACGAAAATAACTCCTTTTTACAGCTTCATGGCTGATACCAAATCATATCTGTTCATCATTGATTTCCGTAGCAGGTGGCCTTAGTCAGGGCAACTCATTACTGCACAAATGACCTTATCCTGTAACTTCCACCACTGAATTGGTCCTGAGCCAATTCAGGATCAAGTTGGCAGCGTTGGAATTGTGGTTCGCACACAGTCGAGTGACTCACCGCTCACTTTCTGTTGGATCATCTTCGAGGTCGCCGAAATGTGGGTGCCAGTGAGACCCTGAGTGTGAGAGGGGTCAGCTCTCCAATTCCTTAACTAACTATATATCTATAAAATAAGAATATAATAATAATAATCTATGATGATCTGTCATGATAAGTGGTATAATATGATCATCATCATCCATAATTATCGTTATCATCTGGTCACATGACGGAGGGTAGAGCCAGGCGTCATTTATAATTAACAGTATTTTATGGTTGTTTATACAGTTTGTATAAAATTAAAAATGTGGTCTTATACAAATCTTTTTTTAGTGAAAGCCAAGGTATGGACCTCATCACGGTAAGGCACGTTAGCTAGTGCCATACCTTGCCATACCAAAACGACACCCCTGGTAAGAGCTAACAGAGCTCTGTCTGCATCAGGACCTCAGTGAAGCAGCTGGCCGAATGTGCCCACTCTGCTTGTCAATGATTTGAGTTTCCTTCAGAAGCACAGCGGCGACATAGCAAGGCCTTATAAGGGCAGAAAAAGATGAACGCGAATGACTTCGAAAGGGAGATGTCCCAGTTGCTTGACTTCAGTTTCTACTTTCACAGCATTTTACATTTTACATTTTACATTTTACATTTTACATTTTAAGCATTTAGCAGACGCTCTTATCCAGAGCGACTTACAAGATGTGCATTAATACATGGTAAGAACAATCATAGTTCACGCAAGAGATCAGTGCAGTAATACAGCAATAGACATTATTGTTGGCAGCTGCATACTATACCTGTAAAACTGGGAAGGAAAAGGTTAGTAGAACTATTTTTTTTTAACCTTTTTTTTTTGAGGAGTAAACAAGTATACATATACAGTGTGATGTGATGTGGCAGTGGTGATGACAATTGGCTACATGTACAGAATTCAGTGGTAGTGGAGTCTGAATAGGTGGGTTTTGAGTTTCTTGCGGAAGATCGCAAGTGATTCCACGGTCCTGAGTCTCTTGCAGAAGGTTGTTCCACCACCGAGGGGCAGGACAGAGAAGAGGCGAGACAGCGAGGAGCAGCTGCCTGGGGCCCTGAGGGATGGGACAGTCAGTTTGCCAGAGGAGGCGGAGCGGAGGGGTCTGGCTGGGGTGTAGGGAGTGATGAGTGTCTGGAGGTAAGGGGGAGCAGTTCCTCTAGCCGCTTGATAAGCCAGCACCAGTGATTTCAATCTGATGCGTGCTGCGATGGGGAGCCAGTGCAGAGAGGAGAGTAGAGGGGTGACGTGGGTGAACTTGAACACCAGCCGAGCGGCAGCGTTCTGGACTAATTGCAGTGGCTTGATGGCACAGGTCGGTAAGCCTGCCAGCAAGGAATTGCAGTAGTCCAGACGTGAGATCACCAGGGCCTGGACCAGGAGTTGTGTGGCCTCTTACAGATACACATGACAGGTGTATTACCTCCCGTACTGCAGCCAAACTGGCTATTGAAATCTTTCAGGGTCAGTCTCCATGATCACATAAACAGAAGTTCAACCCTTTGCCCCCGTGTGCCGCAGAAGTACCTTCAGTCGAGAAGAAACCCTAGCTCTAGGCCCCGACTAAACTCAAGGTGCCTCCAGCCATGGCAACCCCAGTCCACCGACCCTAGAGAGGGCAGATGTCATTGCACTCAGTCTGAGAGGGGCAGAGAAACCGCTCACTCAAAGGTTATATGAGTTTTCCATGACACTTTGAACCCTGTTCATCCAGCGGGCTGCCTAGCCCAGGGGTTTCAATAACGTGTGGAATTGATCACCTGACGTCGAGAGCATGAAAGCAAGTTTAAAAGCGAACAAAAAACATGTCTCTATGGCTGTTAGGCAGTCTTAACTGGGGGTGACAAGTGTTTATGCTAATAGCAGGCTAATTTATAACAGAGCACTTGTAAATGACAACCGGAGCAGAGCATACATATGCATGAGTCAACATGTTTGCCCGTTGAATTACTGTTTTGTCACTGAAGAGTAAATAGTGTGGTGACAGTGTGCGGCATCCTGTCATTTCAAACTGTCGCTCCGCTTTCCACATATTCACCTCACAGATCCCTTAGCATACGCCGTGCCAATATAATATACATTGCGTTACTGTATTTTGTCAAATATGCTCTACAAGATTTTCATGAAATTGTAGATATGAAATAATTCATTGCTGATGTATTACCGACGAACAATAAAATGCGTATTTTTACGCATATACTGTACATTTTCTCTTGTGGAATGCCGTTGTTCGGCAGAGGGGCCAGAGCCATCCTTTCAGTCTGACCTGAGTGTGTGGTATCTGCGTCGGTCTTCCCGCTTGCATGTTGTTTGCAAACATTGAAATGGACTGCAGTGACTTGCAGGCATTGGCTGCTCCAGCTTCCATGGCTGCTTCAACTACTCTGCCAGTCTCATTACATTTACATTTTTACATTTTAGGCAGATGTGCAGTTTACATTTTTAACATACAATCCATTTATACAGCTGGATATTTTACTGAAGCATTTCAGGTTAAGTACCTTGCTCAAGGGTACAACATTTCACATTTACATTTTAAGCATTTAGCAGATGCTCTTATCCAGAGCGACTTCCAAGATGTGCATTAATACAAGGTAAGAACAATCATAGTTAGCGCACAAGATCAGTGCAGGAATACAGCGATAGACATCATTGCAGGCGTCTGCGTATCATACCTGTAACACCGGGAAAGAAAAGGTTAGTGTGTTTAGTGTTCAGTGGTAGTGGAGTCTGAAGAGGTGGGTTTTGAGTCTCTTGCGGAAGATTGCAAGTGATTCCGCGGACCTGACCGATTGCGGGAGGTCGTTCCACAACGGCAGATGTGTCCCACCTGGGAATTGAACCTCTGAGTTGCAAGTCCAGTTCCCTAACCATTATACCACATGCCGCCCTATGCCACCCATGGTGGGACCGGGGTAAGGGGAGCGCTCCTGGAGGCTACGTCGTGGCTAGCCTGCACCTGGCGCCTAAGCCAATCAACCATCGCCCGGTCAGAGCAAACTCACCCTCAACTCAGAGGATGCCTGCCGCGGTCTTGGCGGCCGCACTCAGGCCAAGCCGTGTGGTGTAATGGTTAGGGAGCTGCGCTTGCAACTCAGAGGTTGCAGGTTCAATTCCCAAGGTGGGGCACTGCCATTGTACCCTTGAGCAAGGTACTTAACCTGAATTGCTTCGGTAAAAATATCCAGCTGTATAAATGGATTGTATGTAAAAGAAATGTAAAACTGTGTAAGTCGCTCTGGATAAAAGCATCTGCTAAATGCCTAAAATGTAAATGTAAATGTAGCCCGCGATAGTTTTTTAGAAATTTCCGGTGGTTCGGTTTTTCGTGTCGCTCCGTGGATCGGTTTTCGACACGCGCTGCTCGGCGCTCTCGAAGCGGGAGGCTGGCTGTCCCGGGTGGTGACCTTTCCCCAGAGCCGTGGGCGGTGGGCTGCCCTGCCCATCCCGCAGGTCGGTGTGCTGTGGAATGCTGAGGACAATGCGCTCGTTGAAAGGGGGGGGGGCCCTCAACGTCTGCCCGCCCCCCCTCCCGGATTCCCTCCCCACACCAAAGAAAGTAAACGACCGCAGCCTTTGCCGAGATGCTTAGCGGACGGCGGAGTCATCGACGCTCCGCTTTATAATGACACAGATTCCAGTGCCTCCAGAGAGGAGACAGCGGTGGCCTTGAGGCAAAGGTAGGCTCCTGTCACTAATCCGTTATCCGCGAGGGGGGGGGACTGCTTTCAGAGGCAATGCAGCCAGCCAGAGTTAAGGGGCCTGCTTTATTTTAAAGAGAGTTATTCCTTGATCCTCTTGTGCATGTCTCTATGTGTCTTCCTGTGCGGGAGTCCACAGTAGAATTCAGTCTGTAACAGAGCCTGCACTAGCGGCAGTGGCTCAGTGGTTAACGATGCAAGATGGCAAGCGGAGGGTTTGCTGGTTCGACTCCCAGGAAGGCCAAAAGAAAAAAGCAATGAACTGGAAACCGGAGGGATGCTAGTTCACTTCCTGGGGCACTGAACCCCTAACTGCTCCAGGGGCGCCGTGCTATGGCTGACCGTGCGCTCGGACCTCTTTTAGGAGAGATATGCGAAAAGACACATTCCAATTACCTTGTGTAACGTGGCAATAAAGAATATTCTATTCTATGGACAGTGATGTCACCCCCTGGTTATGACTTATGTGAGGTCAGGACATGCAATAATCGTATCAGGAAATGTTGGCTGGAGGTTGTTAAAATTTGTGGGTTTGACTCGCATTTGGGCCATACCAGTTAAGTTGGTGCCATGAGTGCTTAGACTCTACCTTTGCCAAGGTTGCTGCTGATATTTGAAGAAATAAGTTATTTAAGTACATGACAGATAATAATGTTACCCATTGGGCCCCAGATAAAAGCTTAATTAGTACCCTGTGAAGGACTTAGTAGCCACTTGTGTGTTTTACAGGAAGTGGTGCTGTGAGTTCTGTCCCCATTTGGACCAAAGAAATCACATTAACATTACGCTAAACCTGTGAGCACATGTGACGTACATATTGTAATACTTGTAATAACAATATTTGCTGTACCAGAGTGAACTGGATTGCGTTGGTAATATGATATGATTTTACAGTTTTCATGTCATCTGTGCAATGGCATATTGTTTGCGAATGTTGAAGATGTAGTGAATATAGTAATTATTGACATTATTTGATAAAGGCTAACTTTGTCAAATTAATTTGTAAACAGCTAACCTCAACTAATATTTTTAGGAAACCAAAGCACTCTGGAAAAAAAGGAATCTGGCATGGTGTTTAGGTACAACCTGGGTCAAAATGCTCTGAGACAGATTTGGGATTCTTTGCTCTTGTCTCATGACAGCTGTGTTTCTGCGATAAGTATGCAGACCATCCGAGGTGAACCTCTCCCTACGGAATTTGCAACAGTGACATTGGTGAGCACGTTGACATGACAGATTTTTAGGGAGAGATTTTTAGTGAGCAGGAGAGCCTTTGCAGGTTTAGTGAGTTTTAGTGAGTTGTGGAGAGAGCCTTTTCCAGGTTTAGTGAGTTGTGGAGGGCATTGGCTAGGTTTAGTGAGTTGTGAGAAGTGGTGGACACTACCTAAGTACATTTACTTTACTTTGACTTATTACTGTACTTAAGTACAGTTTTCAAGTATCCATGCTTACTTAAGTATTTCCATTTTTACTTTTCTTTTTACTTTCACTGCCCTACAAGGCAAGGCAAGTGGGGTTAATTGTAGGACTTTTTACTTTTACTGGAGTAATATTTTATCAGGGTATCTGTACTTTTTCTCAAGTAAAGTAAACTCAAATAAAAGTTTTGTGTACTTTGTCCACCACTGGTTTTGAGTGAGCTGAACGGAGCTGTTCATTGATGTTGGGGATGTGGGTCGTAGCCATATCTGTCTTGTCCAGGAGTGAGGAAGGGGAGTGGCAGTTTGGGTTCGGCTCCCCAGTGAAGGGTCCTGTCTCCCCTTCCACTGCTGGGATCCAGCTGCCATTTTACATTTTAAGCATTTGGCAGACGCTCTTATCCAGAGCGACTTACTTAGATGTGCATTAATACATGGCAGGAACAATCATAGTTTCGCAAGAGATCAGTGCAGCAATACAGCGATAGACATCATTGTTGGCAGCTGCGTTCCATACCTGTAACACTGGGAAGGAAAAGGTTAGTCAACATTTGTAATTTTTATTTATTTTTTTTTAAATTTTGAGGAGTAAGCAAGGATACATATACAAAAAGTATTGAACAAGTAAGCAGTGGTGATGACAATTGGCTAGCCAGTGATCGTTTTCTGGTTTTCCAAAAAAACTAAGATTGAACGGCGGACATGTATGTGCGAGGGTATGCATGTGCTTGAGCATGTGAGCTGGCATAGATCCATCCTCTTTCCTGAAGTCGTTTTTCCATGTGGCAGGTGAGTGTACATTTCCTGCTCATGGTTGTAATTTTGGGTGACAGGCCTTTCCAGTTCCATTCCCAGTATATATACCCTGTCTGGGGATTAACCACTGAGAGAGTGTGTTTTGCAGGAAGAGAGCCAGAGAGAGAGAGAGAGATAGAGTGCTGATTCATCAGTGGTTGGACTGTAACACTTTCGCCAGTCTTATCCACTTCAGAGCGAGGCAGAGCAATCAGGTGAATGAACATCTTCACTGGCTTTGAACGGGAAGTGATAGGAGTTGAGCTCCTTCCACTAGCAAAGCCAGTCACCTGCCACCCATCACTAGCTAAAATACTACCGAAAAATGCATCGTCACTGCAATGACGACAGTCCCCAACATTTTCTGTTTCACAATAACACTCGTCCCAGTCGACGTGGCGTGCGACCTGGGGTCTGCGGCTCGTCTTTGTGAGCGAGTCATCGGGCGGACGCAGGGAGCCGGTGTGACGACGGCGGCGAGGTAACTGGGTCCGGAGGGAAGGGGGCGCTAAGTGACGCTAAGGCGTTCAGGCAGCTCATCGACCAGATAGAAGACGTGTCACAAGACGTGCCCCGATAGAGCGCTCAATCACGGGACGAGTGCGTGCGCTCCATTCACATGTGTGGGCCGAATGCTTGAGAGTTCAGACCGCTAACAAGGATCCCCCCTCTTTCGAGGATATTTTCCATGTGTGGGCCTTTTTTTTCTTCTTTTTTTTTTTTGAGAGGAAAAATGTTATGTCTCTGTGTTATTGTGCTTGTGTGACCCGCCGCTGACTGCCCATGCTCGCGTGCCTCTTGTGCGTGTCTCTTAGCAGCTCCCGGCCGCCCCCCGTGGCCGCAATGCCACTGCGTTCCCGAGCGACAGACGGAGGACCCTAAAGGGCAGGAGTCGGACGGCACGGAAGGCAGCGACGGGGCTGGGAGGACGTGGAGGGAGAGATGAACCTGTGGAGCGAAATCAAGCGCAAGTCTCACAACATCAGGTGAGAGGGCCCCCTAGGGGTGCGGGGGACAGGGTGGGAGCAGCAACGTGGGCGAGGCTGAAGTTTGCGGGTTTGAGACTCTGGGATGGTGACTACGTTCGTACGCAGCCCGATACACTGCTAATGACCCTGAACGAACGCTCAATCGGAATAAATAGCCCCGTTTAAACAACTCGAATTGAAATTGAGTAAACCAAACAAGTCCTTTCCCTGTGAAATGTTCTTTGTGAATGGAAGACCTGGTGTATACCTTTGATAAACCGTTCAATCTGAGAATATTCGCTAATATTAGGCATGTGAACACTTCCTTCCGATTGCATGCTCGATATGAATACCTATTGTGTGCATGCCCACTTTGGAATACTCTATTACCGATGCCACCATTCCCATGTAGAATAATGTTGAAGGCGCTGGTCTATACAGAGGGGGATAGGCGTGATTAACAGCCACACCTATGCACAGGCCAGCCAGGGCCTGTAAGATAATTTGATCTTATATATAGTGTGCTTAAAACAGCTCTGCTTTCTCAGTAGGTGCTAGAAACGGGAGCGGAGAGCCGAGAGAGATGACCGACAAACGCAGAGAGTCCAAAGTGTCTAGGCACACACAAACCTGAGCTTTCTTTTTTTTCGCTTTCATTTTGTTTGTTGTTTCGGTTTATTGTTTTCATCCAGAAGCCATGATTGAGGTATAAGATTTTATTTCACTTGTTTATTGGTGTGCCTGGTCGCGCTCGCTCTCTCTCTCTCTCTCTCTCCTCTCTCTCCCTGTGGGAGGCACAATAAAAAAAGCTTCAGTCCACAGCCCGATAACTCCACTCCCGGGTCCTGCGCGTTCTGCTCCCTCCCTGGTTGCGTTGCACAGCGTGTGAAAATAAGCGAACAGACTTCACGACGGCGGACTTCCGGATGCCGAACCGGTTGGCGATCAGGCGGTATCCTTCGCAGCTTCTCGAGGGTGTGTAAAAACATTGCCGCGCGCACCGCCGATCGGATCGGGCGCCCGCACGCTCTCGTCCTCAGGGGACGCGTGACGCTCTCCATTAGCGTGCGCGGGCTCAGGTAGGGTGCCATTTGGAGGCTTGCCTTCCGTTCAGCGTCGCGCCGCAACCCTCGCGAGCACAGCTGCTCACTGCAGACTCTCGTCCACTTGTTCGCCAGGATGTAGGGGCATAAGGATGGTTCATTGCAGGGGGGCAGCGGTGACGTCATCCTGTGCTTCGAGGTCTCTTCTTCTTCTCCTCTTCTGTTGTTCAACCGGTGCGGTAGAACAATTTTGCATTGCCTAATTATCAGAAAGACCATAAAAACAAGTGCCGTGCACAGAAAGCGATACATTGTGATACATATTTTTTGTTGCGTTGGACACAAGAGATAGCTCTGTGCATGTCAAAAATAGCTTTATTCAGATTGTGTGTTAACTGGCTAACATAATGTGATGTTATATCTTATTGTATAGGTTTATTTGAAATAATTGTTCGGAAGGAATTCAATTGGAATGACCAAATGTTCATCACGAAAACGTAGTCAGTGTTACAGGATATGTAACAAGTATGGTACTCAGTCTCACTTGGCCCAATAAATACAACCTTTATGCACTTTATAAATAGCAAACCTAACATTTACCAGCCCAGCTGGTGGGTGGTGTCCTCCCAGTGTCCCAAAAACCGCTTCAAGCCTCCAAGTGTCCCAAACACATTCAGTTACTGTGTGGATAAGTAGGATATGGAAATTGGATTTGTAATTGAAAGGGTAATTGCAAATTGAATCCAATTACAGCCCAAGCACAATGAACACAATTGCTTCAATCACTGAACTGAAACAACTCATCTATGCATAAAAGTGCACACATTTGAACAATTAACTTCACGGTTTTCCAGGCAGTGACGTGAGGCGCGATGAGAATGCGTAAATAATAACTTTATTTGTAAATAAGCGTCCACAGCATACAGAATTTAAATTAAGAGTAGGATAGTGAACAGACATTTTAAGCATTTAGCAGATGCCCTTATCCAGAGCGACTTACAAGATGTGCATAAATACATGGTAGGAACAATTATAGTTTGTGCAAATATATAAATATATTATAGGTGTTCTTGAATATATTCTACAGTGCCATAGAGCTAGCACAAGGAGGCAAATGTTTTTAAAGTACCAGCTCTGAATCTGTGTGTATACGGTTTCAGCGAATGAGCGAAATGATGATAAATCACTGTAACTGATAACACTGTACAGGTTTTTATGTTGGGGAAGCCATAAATAATAACTTATCGGTCTGAACTTGGATCCAATCCATCATTAAATAAATAGGATATATGAATTGTTGTGGGGGTTATTTTCTGTATGGTTGGGAAAACAACATAATATTATGCAACATAATATATTAACACCCTTTCATGTTAAGTGGTACCATCTAGCACTTTTGAATGAGATATTACATGTTTACGTAGAGTCTGTTTTGTCGACTAATATTATTAATTTGTATCACTGGTGGGACTGGATGAGCCTACGCTTGGTTTCTCATAGCTAAGGAAACAGTCTTCTTGTCTGGACAATTGCTGTAGTTTCCTCCTGTAAGTTCTGCGTGGCTCAGTGGGTAGAGCACAGCATTGGCAATGCTTAGGTTGTGGGTTCGATTCCCATTGGGACCACATGTACTGAAAAATGTATGCATTCACTACCATAAGTTGCTTTGGATAAAAGCATCTGCTAAATGACATATATTATTATTATATTAAGCTGGCTCTGTGTCATGTTGTATATTTTGTTTGCCCAATTGGCCCTTAACTACTCAAATGATGCCACTAAATCTTGATTGCACTGAAATCCAAGGATTTGCTGTCAGACAGAACCCCTGCCTGTGGAGTGAAATGTATTGGGATGTCTCCTGAACATCATCCATATATATATATATATATACAAGGCCGAAATTACCATATACCATTCAAATTGGGGGGGACACATCCAATATATAGCCTAGCTGATATTTTTTTTTAAATGTCCCCCCCAATGTTGACTCCATGGTTACGGCCTTGTATATATATATACGCCATTTAGCAGACACGTTTGTCCAAAGCCACTTACAGTAGTGAGTGCACACATTTTTCAGTATATGTGGCCCCCGATGGGATTCGATCCCACAACCTAAGCGTTGTCAGCGCCGCGCTCTACCTACCGAGCCACACAGGACCCCTATCTCCTGCCAGAGCAGCCAGGGTGTCACCTCGGGATGAGGCGTCGCCCATCCTGGGCGAGAATGTGGGCCCGGGAGGCTCCCGGGGCGGGCGGAATTCCGGGAATGCGGTGGGGCCGGCGTTCCTGGCACGCGGCTCTCCCAGTGAAGGAGGAATCGCTGGCATTCCTGCCGAGCGCCGCCTGCACTGTTCAGCTGCGTGTGGGGGGCCCTGGCCTCAGAGCCCCCTATGTTGTCTCACAGAGCCCCCATTCTCTCGGCGGCCCAGGGGCCGGGCGGCGGGACCCGGGCCACCGTCGGGTGATCGCCCGCGCCAGATGGCGGCACGCGAGCCCACGTCCCGTCCCACGCCTCCGCCGCGGAGAGAGAGAACGCGCGTTCTCCCCCCCCGGCTTCTGCGAGACGTCTCGGCTTTGCGGGGGCGGACTTAATCGAGGTGATTTATCTCCGTAGCTCACCTAAAAATATCTGCGTGGAGGAAGCACAAAAGGGTCTTTGAAATGATGACCGCCGTGTAGGCCAGCGTTAAGAGAATGGCATCGTTTTGTTTTGCCGTCTCTGTGTGTCCGACTGAATTTCCAGGAACCACAGGACATCTTTTGGACGGAGTTTCTTTCGCGCGCCCCCCTTGTAAAGAAGGTGGAAGCTGATTAGGTCACATCGCGTGTGAAATCTCGCGTGACCTTTGCAGGGTCGTAAAAGCCTCCGTGTCGTGAGTGTGTTCCTCTTGCCTGTGATGTCTTGGCAGGCTTTTTGAAAGCAACCAGAAGAGAGGAAGACTCGGACATGTCTCCATGCCTTCGGGAGCACAAGTTCTCCCGTAGCAGTTTTTCTGTTTTGCCGGGGTTGGCAAACATCTTGAAATTCCAGAGACTAATGAAGGAACAAATCATTGGAGAATTATAAGAGCATGAATTATTGAATAATCTGCACGGCTGTGCAGAGGGAGGAATTAAACTGAATGAAGTCGTTCGGAACGGCGAGATAGATCCATCAGAAATGCGGTAGCACGGCAAATATTTTTTAAAAAGGCACAAAAAAACTCATTACAAAATAATTTATTTCGAAAAAGATTGCCTTAATCGCATTATGTGTGTGCGATGCCGCTTTGAATGAACAGAGTAAAAATGAACAAAAAAAAATCTCCCTTCCCATATGAGGGAGAAAAATATTTCACTGAACAACGACATTCTCATGTGCCTCTCTGGTGCCTGGCCCTGCTCAATATGTTCTCCACCTCAGCTTCACACAGAGGATGCTTCACAGAGCTTCACCTAAGCTTCACAGAGCTTCACAGAGGATGTGACAATGTGACAATGTGTAATGCCAGATTATACATCTGAGTGGCAGTGAGTGTGGTGGCATCGCATCTTGCGCGCAAGCAAGCACGTGTGTGTGTGTGTGTGTGTGTGTGTGTGTATACATTTTGTGTGTGGTGTGTCATGTGTGCATGTGTGTGTGTGGTGTATCGTGAGACCTGGTGAATCTGGGTTAATGCACAAGGTGCACCACTCAAGCAGAATGAGAGCTGCTACATCGCCCGCACGGACCGCTTTTACACAAAGTCCCCTCTTGCTCAGTGCCTTCCTGTCAGACCTGAATATGCAGGCTGTGTATAACCTGTTCCTGTGTCTGCTATGTGCACGTGCACGTTGTGTTTGCCTCTTTAATCTCTTTTAGATTAAGATTAGATTTTGTTTTTTTTTTTTTTTAAGTGTTATTATTATCAATATCAATATTAGTAATAATCTTTAGCAGCCCATCATCATTATAATAAACACGATAATGAGTTTTGCTTCTTTTATGATTCCCTCCCTGCGTCACTCCGATGCATTATAATATACGCCATTTAGCAGACGCTTTTATCCAAAGCGACTTACAGTAGTGAAAGCATACATTTTTCAGTATATGTGGCCCCCGTGGGGATTGAACCCACAATCTAAGCGTTGCCAACGCTGTGCTCTACCCACTGAGCCACAGAGAACCACTTGTGTGGTTATAGTTTGTGTGACAGGAATAAAGTGCACTGAACCGCAAGAGAACGCTACACAGACCCAGGAGGCATGCTTTTAATAAAATTAAAAAGTCACAAAAAATTAGCAACAAACACGGCTTACGTCTTTCCCATTAATGAACTGCTGATGCCTGCGGTGACCTTTGCCAGCCAGCTCTCCCGGTGTTTAAAATGCATTTGAATTCTGACTCTCGACATTGTGATCGAAGTGACGGAAATGGGGGACGGCCTGTAGACGTGGGCAGTTAACATTTTGCCTGAGCGGATCTCAAATGTCACCGGAGCACCGTGCGCTGTGAACAGAGGGAGGTGGTTATCCTGCACGGTCCTCTGGTGCTGGTTATTGTGTCCGCTTGCACCCGTGGGCCCATCCTGGCCCAGTACCTTTCCCTTTGTTATTGGGCCCTTTGCTGGGGTACAGAGCGGGTCGTTAAAATGGGTCCGTTCATCCGCTTGGTACGTAGCTGGTCTTGTGACGCTACAGCACGGAGGTCCAACACTCTTTTGAAGACAATCCCTATGACAGTGTGCTGGGTATGTGCACACACGCACACACACACACAAGCATGGCAATGTGCACGCTCACACACAAAACACACACACACACACACGCACAAATCAATGATCCTTGTTTCTCCTCTGCCGCTGGCAACTCCTGTCTCAGATCGGCTGGAAAAAACACGCGCGCAAAACTGGAATTAATATCGGTGCGCTTGCTGCAGCGAAGTACCGTACGTGCACGCGCTGCTTTTGAAAGCTGTACTTTCGCCAGCCTGACGTGAAGTTCTGGTTGGCAGCTCCGTGTTCGGTAAGGCCATTCCCCCAACTGCGGATTTCCCTTTTCCCCTTTCTTCCCGCCGTGTGAAATGGAATTTATGGGTCAAGTGGGTGTCTCCATTTGATTTGTGGGCCTCAAAGTGTCACAGTTAAAATGCAGTCAGCGAAAGAGTGACGGATGAGCGCACGGAAAGGTTCCGTAGGGTGAGAGAGGCCTCTCCTCGCTCGAGGTTCGCCGCCGACAGTTCCTCCCTCGACGAGATTTCTCTTGTCGTATTCGGCGAACGGAAAGCGCGCGTGCTTGCCAGAGTGACGTGACCGCGGGCCAAGAAACCGTGGGTCGAGGGCACCGGGATTCAAACTTTGAATGATTTGATCTTTCCTCATTTTGCTCCGTTACGTAGGCACTGAAGAAAAAAAGCAATTATCTCATTTCTTCACTGGCATGAAGGAAATCAGGATAAGCCAATACAATTTCCAGACTCTCACATGGGCAACTACATGAAGCATTGCCTTTTTTTCCCAGTCATCCCATTCCCCAGCTCAGTCGTGCACACACTCGGCAGGCATCGTAAAGCAGCCGTTCTCCCAGTGCTCTTACGTTAGATGCGCTCCCCTCTGCTGCCCCACTGCCTGCTCTTGCCCCTGAGGCGAGCTCGATCCCCGTACTTATCCCGCGTGAAAGGGCTGCTGGTACCGCAGCCGAGCAAAACATCCCTGAAACGTTGTGTTTCGGTGAGCTGGGCAGGGGGTGTGTGTCTGTTGGGGGATGTTAATGAAGCGCCATTGAGCACCTTTTTAGTCTATCCTCGTAACTTTTACCTTTCATACCAGGTACCAATTTAGTTGCCCTCCGTTGAACTTTCTCAAGAGCTTCGATATCCTGTAACTGCACACAGTACTCTTAAGTGAGGTCTGACAAAGGCATTGTATAACATTAATATAACCTCCTTTGATTTATACTCAATAATTGTTGCTATATATCCCACCAATTTAGTTTTTTTTTGTCGTTTTACTAATCTTTACATGTTAAATATGAGCAATTTTTTGGTACGGATATCACACCATAGCATACTCTCCTATGCTGTATTGTTTTATGTATCAGAATGTCCAGAACCCCTTGGCTGTGGAATGATTCGCTGGAAAGGCGAGGCGGAGTCCAATTCCTAGGTATGACATAGGCATAGCTAGTACTAGCAGCATTTGCTACCATGTTCAGTGAAGGTAACTAACAGGTAAATGTATCTTGCTTGGCTGTATACATTTCTGTTGCAGGACAGCATCAGCAAAACAAAACGTGTAATTGATCACAAGCCTATAACCTGAATCCAAATTGGTGTGACAGTGAGCCCAATAACTGTGGTGAAAAAGTGTGCGTTATTTTTGAAGATATTATAAGAACAACTTAGAACTAGAAGTTCAATAAGGCTGTCACTCAAACGTGCCTTGATTTTTTAATGAGAAATCCTACTGCGCGCTGATCGAGTGGGTGACTCACCCACTGCCGTTGACTGCTCGGTCTTTGTGCAAGCATTATCCCAGTTCAGAACGCAATTGTCTCCAGACATTCCTGACACAGGCCTGACACACAGCTGGTAGGCAAGGCTGGCACATAGTATAGGTACTTTGTATTTCTGGAATCATTTGGATAGATCTTCCGCAAGAGACTCAAAACCCACCTTTTTAGACTCCACTACCACGGAACTCTGTACATCTAGCTAATTGTCATCACCACTGCCTACTTGCTCAACACTATATACCCCTGCTTACTCCATTTAATAAAAAATAAAAAAAAAGAATGACTAACCTTTTCCTTCCCAGTGTTACAGGTATGATACGCAGACACCTGCAATGATGTCTTTTGCTGTATTACTGCACTGATCTCTTGCGCAAACTACGATTGTTCCTACCATGTATTAATGCACATCTAAGTAAGTCGCTCTGGATAAGAGCGTCTGCTAAATGCTTAAAAATGTAAATGTAAAATGTGATAGTTTTGTACCATGTACAGTTTTTTGTTGAAAGAATGGAGAGAATGTGAGAGTGTCTATTTGTCACACGGTGTGTACGTGCGTGGACGCTGAATTGCAGGATCACAGCTGAGTGGACTGGTGTAACGGGAGGGCGGAGAGTGAGTCAGACCCTGGTGTGTGTGTCTGTAGGGCGAGTGGACTGGTCTAACGGGAGGGCGGAGAGTGAGTCAGGCTCTGGTCTGTGTGTCTGTAGGGCGAGGCTGGAGGCCTTCTCAGACAGCAGCGGGAAGCTGCGGCTCTCCCTGCAGGAGGTCATCGAGTGGCTGACGCTGAAGGACGAAGAGCTGTCCGAGCAGCTGCCCGTAGGGGGCGACGTGGCGGCCGTCCAGCAGCAGAGCGAGTTCCACCAGGTACGGCCCCACAGTGACCCCACGCAGGTCATACAGTCGACCCAGGCGCTGATCCAGGCTCAGCTCCGCCGACCGTAAAACCTAACCCGAGCTATTTTGTGCACAAGGTTCGGACTGACTCAGGGATGGGCTATCAGTCTACACCATTTTATGGTCCTCTTGATTGCTGGAATATGTGTAGTATCTGTAGGAGATGCTAAATTGTATAAGTGAATCAAATCGATATTTGATTTGAGCTTTTTCTTAAAAAAATTAAAAAGGGCCTCCTGCGTGGTCCAGTGGTTACAACGTTCGACGCTGGCCACGGAGACTGGGGTTAATTTCCCCGTCTCGCCAGAGTCGGCTCTGGCCGGGAGCGCCACCAGGGGCGGTGATTGGCTGTCCGCCCAGGGAGGGGGGAGGGAAGCTGACATGACGTTCGCTGCGCATAAGAGTGGCCCTGTAGTACCGGGTTACGGTCGACGGCTTGGCGAGTGCCGTCTCGGAAGAGGCGTCAGGTCGCCTTCGTCACAACCGGTCGCAGGACTACGGCAGCGAAATCACATTACTGGGGGGGGGGGATTGGCATAGAAATAGCGGGTCTAATTGGCTACCAAATTGGGAGAAAAATTGATAAAAATCTGAAACAAAGAAAGTTAAAAAAATTAAACAAATTTAAGAGTACATTTTTTATGCTGTTATATTTGTTACAAAAACACTTAAAATAGTTTTGAGGACATATCAAGAGCACATCAGACTTAATATCCATAATTCTGCAGATAGATGTTGCCACATCAGGCATTCTGCACAGAAAAGTCACCACAAAACTGTGGGTTTGTTATTCAGCAGGTGATTATTCCATCAGGCAAAAATGCATCCTGCCCTTTAGCAATGGTTTAAGGACTGTTTAAGCCTGAAATAAACCATTCCCAAGGGCCCTCAAGTGCCATAATAGCTAAATTAATAAACATAAAAGTATGGTTACCAAGGAAATAAAGTGTTGTGGCTTTGTATTATTTGTGAAGAGTCGCTAATCTATGTTAAATTTACTCAAATGTAACCTAACCTCTCTGATCTGCAAAAAAGTACAACATTATACTAACATATGCTGAGATTTTTGTACACTCTGACAAGAACTGTGTTATGTTGTGGTTTTCCTTTGTTTTGAAAATCGCCGCCCATTTGTGAAATGTGCCAGATTCTTTCTCTATCTATCTCTGTCTCTTGTGCGCTCTCTCTCTCTTTCTTTCCTACAAACTCTCTCTCTCTCTCTGCATCTCTCTCTCATGCTTTCTCTGTCTCTCTGCATCTCTCTCTCTCATGCTCTCTCTCTCTCTCTGCATCTCTGTCTCTCATCTCTCTCTCATGCTCTCTCTCTCTCATGCTCTCTCTCTCTCTCTGCATCTCTCTCTCTCATGCTCTCTCTCTCTCATGCTCTCTCTCTCTCATCTCTCTCATGCTCTCTCTCTCTCTCTGTCCGTCTCACACACACGCAGAGTAATTGGCTCTATTTCATTGCAGAATGTCGTTTTCCTCTTTTTTGTTGCGGTCGTCTCTTCTGTCTGTTTACACACAGGGTTTCTGTGGAAAGCAGTGACAGAAAAGGCACTTCCTCCTCCTCCTCCTCCTCCTTCCCCTTGCCTCCCCACTTCCTCCTGTGTGGTGTTGTGAAATCAGACTTGTAAAGCTCACCACTCGTTTAACAGGAGTACAGGGATCTGTCGATCTAACCTTGGACGCTGAGGGAACCTTTAGAAACAATTATTTGAGCTTTCCCCTCTGAGAGCATTTGGGATGTCACGATATCACAGTACATTGCACATGACATGACCCCCTGACCCTGTCCCTCCCTTTTTCAGTGCTCTGTTCCTTCATTGTCTTTCCGAGATGCAGTCACTGCCATAAATCCAGAAGTTAGTCAGACAGATGGGTCTTCTGCAGAGAATTGCATCATTCTATGAAATCTCACTCATTAATCTAAAGGGGATTCGTTTTTTCTGCATGTCCGTGTGTGGGTTGATGTCCCCATGCACACACGTGTGTTTGCATGCGCACGTATATATGTGTATATATATATATATGCACACACACACACACACACACACACACACACACAGACAGAGAGATGCACATACAGAATCCATTCATGCACCCCTATATATATATATATATACATATATACATACACACACACATACACACACACACACACATACACACAAACACACACACACACACACACACACACACAGAGACATATACACAGAATCCATTCATACATATATATACACATATATACATACACACACACACACACACACACACACACACACACACACACACAGAGATGCACATACACAGAATCCATTCATGCACCCCTATATATATATATATATATATATATATATACATATACACACACACACACACACACACACACACACACACACACACACACAGAGATGCACATACACAGAATCCATTCATGCACCCCATAACAGAGGAGAATTGTACAAGGATTACATGGTTCTGTGGCAGAGTATGCGCTACAATGTGATCTCATGGGTCCAATAAATGTGGACCACTTATGTGCAAGGAATGGTTCCTCTCGTTCCGCACTTGCATAATTCACCCAAATATTCAAATATTCTCTGTCATCTGGATTTATTTCTTTATTTTTTAGCTCTGTTCTACTGAGGAACAGACTTACAGTGCAGGAACAATCTGTCTCCACAACCCGGTACAACGAGACTGACACGATTGACGATTGAGCACGAATCAGAGAGAAATCACCTTATTTGAATTCAGGGAGTAGGTGCTGTCCAACCTGCATGTAGGCTGAGTAGGTGTAAATCAAACACTTCTGGTTCCTCTAGCACATCATTTGGAGCTAGCTAGTCAATATAATCATCATTATGATTATATTGCTAGCCAACCTTTTTAAAATTGTATCTCATTGTGATAAAAAGCACAACAGGATTAAAATTAATCTACTATGAAATGTAACCATGTATTATGTACTGGCTTAGGTTTACATAGCTATATCTAGCTATAAATTCTCGGTGCGGTATGGGGTCCTGTCAACCCATAACTTGACAGATAGCATACCTGCCATACTAATATATAGGCTAAGTGCGACAGTGCTGAGTGTGTCAGAATTGGCCGAAGAAATGTAGTTCAAAGTGTGTCAGTGTTGTATTGTGATTAGTTGACAGTTCTCAGCTCAACTGCATGATTAGTTTAATATGATGATATTTCTTTGTCCATCATCTGACACGGTTCAATCATTTAACGTGGTTTGTTACGGTGCTTCTGGATATATTCGGCCAATATGCTGAATGTGAACCTTTAATAGGAGGAATTTACAGTTAAGGACTGCATCTCAATTTCGTTGTACATGTACAATGACAATAAAGGATGATAATGATGATTTAATATTCAGTTTAACAGTACAGTGATTGTCATTCAAACTTATTTTACAGAAGGATTCTTTTAAGGTTAGTGAGGAGATGGAAAAAGAAATGACAAAGTGTCCAAGATCCTCAGTGTTTGGTCTTGGTTTTGTGATTAGCACAAAAACGACACACTGTTATTTGTTGTGCTTCTGGATATATTCAGCTCCTGCCAATATGCTGAATGTGAACTCGGTTTAAGTAACTGACAAGTATGATTTAATATTCATGTATTTGTTGTGTATAGTCAAAAAACTCTCTCTCAAAACGCTCTCTGTATGTATACAGAGTATGTTTACTGAGAGTGAAAATACTGAGTGGATGCCTGGGTCCGATGATGCGTGTCATTCCAGTGATAAGAGCCTCAAATGTTCAGCTTTCCCTACTGGGGGATAGAGCAGCATATTATGCTGTAACTGTCTTTCATTTGCATAAATAAATAAATACATTTGACTGTAATGTCACGCAACATTTAATAAATGGCTTGTTTTTGTACATTTGTAACAGGCTTACATATTTGGGGGTTCTCTTGGGGGTACATTGTATGCACGCATGTTATACGTGTCTGTACGTAAACACGGTCGGCGTGTGTAAGAGTCGCGTGACACGTGCGCTGCCGTCCGCCTTTCATGTCCGCAGGCCTTCGTGGAAGACGTGAGGTCCAGGGGTCCCTTCATCTACTCTGTGCTGGAGTCCGCCCAGGCCTTTCTGTCGCAGCATCCCTTCACAGAGGAAGAGGAGACGCTCGCCGATGGCAAAGGTCCGCCCGCACACACACACGCTCCGAATACTAACACGCCGGCCGTGTCAAGGGCAGCCGACAGCTGAAATTCACTGTCAGGGCACAGTGTTGGCGTGAAAACCCACTACAGCTTTCCACTCGATGGAAATATATCTGCTCTCAGACACATTTCTGCCAGCTAAATAAATATAAATCCACAACACTTTATTTCCTTGGTAGCCATACTTTTATGTTTATTAATTTAGCTATTATGGCACTTTAATGCCCTTGCACTTTAAGCTATTATGGTTTATTTCAGGCTTAAACAGTCCTTAAACCATTGCTAAAGGGCAGGATGCATTTTTACCTGATACATTAACCTCCTAAGACCGTGCGTCCTCATATGGGGACATAATATTTCCAAATAGCTCGGGAATTTAAAAATGCATATAGAAAAAATCTCAGGTCTCAGGAGGTTATTAGAATAATCACCTGCCGAATAACAAACCCACAGTTTTGTGGTGACTTTTATCAAAAATCTCTCGGTTCCGTCCAATTAAGCGGCGCGACACTCAGCGCGATGATTGTGTTTCATTCGTTGGCCGCCTCCCCCCCTCCTGTCGCTTGTCCCGCCGTCGCTTGACGTCCATCCGGTGCGAGTCGCTCAGCTGACCGGCGTCCCCCCCTCTCGCCCCCTCGCCAGATGTGTCGCCGCGGCGACGTATCGAGGACGTCAGCCGCTCGGTGTGGAGGCAGGCGAACGCGGCCAGCGACCTGTGGGAGAGGCTGAGCGCGCGCTGCGTCGACCGCCACCGGCACATGGAGCTGACGCTGGAGAGGCTCTCGGAGGCGCAGGGCGCCCTGGGGGAGCTGGGCGCGGCGCTGGACCAGGCCGAGGGCGTGCGGGACGCCTGGGAGCCGGTCGGGGACCTGTTCATCGACTCGCTGCAGGACCACATCGACGCCACCAAGGTATCAATCAATCAATCAATCGATCTTTATTTTTGTATAGCGCCATTTACAAACAGGTTGTCACACAGCGCTTCACAATTGGCATTTTCCAGAGGGAATAAAAAAAAACGAAAACCATTGGAGCCAATGTGGGAGACTGGAAAATTATTCCCTGACCCCTTAAAAGGCGGTCGAGATGAACTCCTGGAAAATGGTGGGATACAGAGAAAAACAACACAAATAGTCCTTGAGGCTCATGTGGCTTAACAGACCACCGGAAGGGCATTCTAAGTGTAGGAGTGGGGTGGACCTCATCCCTCCAGATAGCCAAGGTACCCAACGCGCCGCCTGCAAAGCGCCCAGGCTCCCCATCCCCCCCCACACACTCCCGTCCCCTTTCGACCGCAGCAGAGCCGATTGAGTCGATTCTCCCGTTTATAACGACCCGTACGCAATAGTTGTGTGCCTCAGCGGTATCTGCGTATCAACAGAGCCAAGGGTGCCAGCGGTAAAGCAGGCCGTCCCAAAGCACGAAACAATTTAAGCAAATTGCTTCTTCAATTATTTACTCATTCAGACCAATTAAAGCGTTTTGCTCCCATTCGGATCCACCGTCAATTATTAATAACACAATTAGCTTAAATCTTCTAGGACCTTCCAGCCCTGCTTTAACTTATACACGAATGCTATGAATATGTAGGCCTGCACGAAAAAAATGTCCATCCATCACATTAGGACTAACGGATGTAAGGACTAAAGACCACCGTGCTCTTGTCATGGAAAGCCGTCGTCAAATAGTTGGGAGGTGAGAAATGGGGGGATTCTTAGAGGATAGTGTGGCTGGTGCTGCTTGTGTTTATTGTCGGTAGGCAGTGTGGCATAATGGTTAGGGAACTGGGCTTGTAACGTTAAGGTTGCAGGTTCAATTCCCAGGTGGGACACTGCTGTTGTACCCTTGAGCAAGGTACTCAACCTGAATTGCTTCAGTTAATATCCAGCTGTATAAATGGATTGTATGTAAACAAATGTAAAACTGTAAGTTGCTCTGGATAAGAGCGTCTGCTAAATGCCAAAAATGTAATGTAATTGTCGGGCTTGATCTGCTCATAGGTTTTCCCTCCCTATCCCCAAATACGTATCTAAAAGTCATTATCCCCACCAACGCTCGCGAAAACCCCCCCAGCGAGCTGCCACCCTTTTCCCTCGCACTCCCGGAACAGCATCGTCAGCCGCCTGCCTGCACAGAGACCTCATGTTTATACCATGAGCCATGATCATTCCGACGCGGTCACAGCGAGAAGCCGCTTCCCGAGTTCTGAGCATCGAGAGCACCCCCCCTGCGATCATTAGTGCTGTTTTGTCTTGAAGAGTTGGCATGGAGACTGGCGCTGGCCTCCGGGCTGCCCTGCAGCGTTTGGGACGTGATTGGTCACTGTCTCCCCCCCCTGCACCCAGCTGTTCAAGGAGGAGCTGACCCAGGTGGGAGAGGGCATGAAGCACATCAATGACCTGGCACACCAGCTGGCCGTCTCCAGCGCCCACCTGTCAATGGAGAACGCGTGCGCCCTGGAGCACCTGAACAGCAGGTGGAAGCTGCTGCAGGTAAACTACACACACACACACACACACGCACGCACACAGACACACGCGTGTAACGCCACTGGCCTCTGCGCTGGGATCCTGTTTTGACTGCCAATCCCACACTCGCACGCAGTGGTGATTTTAGCCCCCCCTGTCTTTCATCTCAGCCCCCTTGAAAATGTGTAGTCATTCTTTCATGGAAAAAAAACTTTTTTACTTAATATCTATTTTTAAAAATACCACAGACAGAGAGCGCTTTTTCCATTTTGAGAGCGACCACCATTGTGGTGTTTTTTTGGGGGAATGTAACAGTAAATTAATTTACAAGGTAGGCCTGTGCTTTGCATGTGTACACCTCACATTCTCAATGGGGGCTGAGCCCCCCCTGAAGGTCAAACCCTGGAATCGCCCTCCTAGAACGGTGACGTGCCGGTTTTGACACGCCCGTGTTTGGAGGTTGGCCCATCGCGTGGGAGGTGGTGCAACACGTACATCTGTTAATTAGAGCGCGCTGCGGAGCCTTGATGAAGTAATTGGAGTGTTCGACAGATGTCTTTCTCCTCTCCCTTGAGGGGGGGGGGGGTTTCTCTTCCATTTGAGGAAGCTCATCCCTGCTGTGCTATGTACATACACTCCCATGAGGGGAGAGGAGGTGACTTCACCTGACGAGGCCGAGAGAACCAAGTCCTCCTCCTCCTCTCTCTCCTTCTCTCTACGTGAGCTGTCCCCCGCTCCACCGTCTCGTCTTTCTGCCTTTCTTCCGCTGAGTAACACGTCGAATGCAAAGTGAACGATATAAGTAACACTGCACCGCGGTGTGTGGGAGTGGTATTCAGTAGTGTGCAGGGTAGCTGCCAAGTGCAACTTTTTAATGTTTCGCACGGAGGTTCGCCACCCCTCTCCGGTACATACAGTTGTATAAACTAGAACTGTGTGAACACAATAGGGGGTTTATGTGCTGTGAACAGTGGGAAAGAATATGCTCTCTGTCCCACTCGTTTCAACTTGTATTTGTCACTGCATGTCCTGAAATGGCTCAGAAAACACAGGATCTTGTCGTGGACTGGTGATGTGGTGTCGGGGGTGTTCTGACATTCGCAGGTGTTCATTCACACAGTTAAAGCCAGGGTCCTGTCAATAAGCCCAGATTAGTCTGCCTAAATCCCCTTGGGCCTGCGATGCAGAGAAGAAAATAAAAATGAAAGAAAACACGAAATCGAATGATAGAGGGGAAATTATTTGTGCGTTTTCGAAATCCTTTTGTTTAAGTTGAAATTGGCTGTCTTTGTTTAAGTCTGTCCCGTCGAAGGGGGAAAACCACAGCCGTTCAAAAGTTTGGGGTTGTCTATTTTGATCTCATAATTGACAATGGAACGAGACATTTCTGTTTTCAAAAACCCAATGAACAAAATGAACATCAAAGAAATGTTCAAGAAAATTATATTGAAAATTGAATCTTCGAAGGGGAAAATCGCAAACAGTGGCCATTCGGTTAATTTTGTCACCTGCACCCGGACATCCCTTCCCCAACCTCAAGTTCTATGGAATTGAGGTCTTGGGCTCTTTAGTTTGGACTGTGGCCAGGCGGCTGCCTTTGTGCGCATTATCTTCAGGTCCTGTAGTCCAGATGGAAGGTGACCCGTCTTTTGTACTTTTTCTGCACATCCCTTCCCCAAGGTCCTGTAGGCGGCTCTTTCTGCGTCCATTTCATCCGTTTCAGGGCTCCGTTGAGGAGAGACTGCAGCAGCTACAGGACGCCCACAGAGACTTCGGCCCTGGGTCCCAGCACTTCCTCTCCAGTAAGATTCCTCCAGATTCTCGCGCACTGTTCCAACTGTGTGTCATCATTTGGTGGGGGTAGGACAGCCCAACGCAGCATGGGATTGCTATTGTGGAGGGTAGACCACTTCTCACTGCAGCTAGAAATACCCTTGTGTCCAATCGCGAGACTACGGTGTGCGGCTTAGAGGCGAGTACGCACAAGACCATCACCGGTTTCACCGACTTCCAACATTTCACGTTTGCCCTACACGATCATCCAATTACTGATTTTATTACTTTTCCCCCCAGACACACAAATTGATCGGTTGAACTCTTGTTCTGGGTCATGCTCATCTTCTGTGCTTCCGCAAAGAAAGGGGTGCGCATTTATAAAGCGGCGTGGTTCTGTGTGACTCAGTGGGTAGAGCATGGCATCGACAGCGCTTAGGTTGTGGGTTCGATTCCCCATTGGGGCCACATATACTGAAAAATGTATGCATTCACTACTGTGAGTCGCTTTGGATAAAAGCATCTGCTGAATGGCGTATGTATTATAAAGCAGGGTGGGAGAGGAGGGAGCAGTAGTTTCAGAATTTGTGGTGGACGGGGGATGAAGAGACATCCAGTTGGGGACAAACAGCTGCTGTGTTAATAACGGAGGGAACATCGCATCTACTTAGCCTAGATATCAGACTTCCATTATATAGCCTTGGAGGCTAATTTACAGTACTGGCTGCACTGACACAGTGGCTAAGCAAAGGCATTTGTGAGTTAGAGTTAATATTTAGCCATGCATTCTCTCTGTAGCTGCAGCTTCTCACTCGTGGTTAAAACCGTCACAACCGTAATGCTGATGTTAATGTCATAAATAACATTTTACCACCTAACTTATAATCATTGAGTGACTTTAGCTCATTAGCTTGCTAGTTAACTCGACTGGCTAGTGCTAGCTCTCTTCTGTGATAATGAGCTAGATATGTCAATGCTGTCATTCAATTCACCGATGGGTAATTTAGAAATGAGTATTGCATAAAATATTGATATAGGGGCGGTGGATAGCGTAGCGGTTTAACGCACCTATATCTTGGCTGGTCCGATACGAGTGTGCGCTGCCTATCAGGGACACGGTTCGAAACCCGTCTCTGCCAGACCGGCCTTGGCCGTTAGCCCCGATCAAGGGCGGCGTTTGTCTGTCCGCCCCAAGGGGAGGGGGAGGGTGAGCCCGGCTTGAGTTTGCCACGAAGCACGTAAGGGTGTCTCCAGAAGGTGGATGGGCGAATTCCGTCTATAAGGAAGCAGAGTTTGCTGCCCTCTGAGAATTTGCTTGCCTCGTAGAACTTGTGTGCGGAGGGCAAAATTGAAATAAATAGAGGGTATAATCACCCACTAAATTGGGAGGAAAACGGGGAAAAATCTGAAATGTACAAAAAAAAAATATATTAATAATAATAAAATATTGATATAGGTCTATTGTATTATATACATTTACATGACATTACATTATTATTATGTGCTGAAGGGAAATGTTAGAGCTGGGGGTTTGGTAGGTTCACTGCCTATGCGCAATATCCTACTTGCAGTTTTCCCAGCTGCCATGCTATTGCTTTGACTTATTTCAACAACAAACTATTTGCTATATTCACCATTCCTGATTCAGAGGGTCTCTTAACTCTTTTCCCGGCTCAGCCAAACCATGGTTCCATGTCTAGTAGACTTGGAACAGCAGCAGTGTTAGCATAATGGTTAGGGAACTGGGCTTGTAGGTTCGATTCCCAGGTGGGGACACTGCTGTTGTACCCTTGAGCAAGGTACATAACCTAAATTGCTTCAGTAAAAATATCCAGCTGTATAAATGGATTGTATGTAAAGAAAATGTGAACTATGTAAGTCGCTCTGGATAAGAGCGTCTGCTAAATGCCTAAAATGTAAATGTAAATGTACTTCAGCCTGTCTGGTCTATTGTTTTCGTGCTCGTTAATCTCGCTGATTCTCGTTTGCTTACCCTCTCAGGTTCTGTGCAAATTCCATGGGAGCGTGCCGTCTCCCCCAACAAAGTGCCGTACTACATCAAGTAAGTCCAGGAAATAAAGGTTGGATATTAATCTTGGTGGGGGGGGGCACGGTTTGGCCATATTTCCTGGCCTGAAGGAACAAAAGACGGGAGTCCCGATTCCACGTGGTTCTAAAAACCAGTCCCGCGTTGTTTGGGAGCAAAATGAAACATTGTGAAATGAAACATCAGACTTTCTGTCGCCGGCTGTAGTGGAACGAGAGGGGTCTCAGCCAGGGTAATTGGAGGGTGAGCTTGTTCAGCCTCCCCTGTTGAATCCCGTCCCAGAGATTAGCTTCTATTTTCTCTCCAGCCTAGACACTTATAGATCTAGTACGCCTGAGTAAGCAGGTTGAGTCCTAAATTGCATGTCTGGAGTGGTATTGAACTCTCTCCCGCTTTCTCTGACCGT
>JAINUG010000243.1:830000-925000 GCA_029706075.1 Aldrovandia affinis
CCCCCGGGATTAATAAAGGCTATCTTATCTTATCTTATCTTAACTGCCAAAACAAGGAAACAAGAGAAAATTAAGGGTTCTGCTAGTTCTGTTATGGTGTGGGGTGCACGGTATAGGTAATCTCAACCCCTTCGAGGTCAAAGTAAATGGCACTAAATACAAGGCCATTCTGAACAATCAACTTCACCCTATGGTGAAGCATTTATACCCTGGTGGGAAAGATCTCTTTCAGCATGACAATGTCCCCCATCCACAGGGTACGAGTGGTCACTGGATGGTTTGATGAGCATGAAAATGATGTGAACCATATGCCATGGCTGTTTCAGTCACCAGATCTCAACCCAGTTGAACGCTTGTGGTAGATTCTTGAGCGGTGCCTGAGATCAACCACAAACAAAACATCAAATGATGGAATCTTCCCAATAGAGTTCCAGAGACTTGTAGAACGTATGTCAATTGAAGCGCTTTGAAGCTATTCTGGCAACTGGTTGTGGCCCAATGCTCTATTAAGGTGCTTTATGTTGGTGTTTCCTTCATTTGGGCAGTCACCTGTACGTTGTCTTCAATCACAGTATAGTAGGAGGGAAGGGCAGCACTCTGTGAAATCCATCAGGGGCATTTACTGCATAAGTTTTGATGATTACACAAATTAAGTACCTATTCCATGTGTTCCATAAGCCAATAAGTATTGAATTTGTTGTATTACCAAAGGGAAACTTTGGCCTTTCCTTGAATGCAGCTTTGGGGCTGAGCAAAATATTTATCTTGATAATGACCCCAGCTGCAATGCACAAAAGGCTTGGGCTCACCAAGAGCTGATCCAAGCAAAGGTATTTCGATTTAAATCAAAATCCAGGAGACTGTGGCTTTTTTTCTGATGTCTTGTGTTGATTGGGCCACAGACAAACTCAGTAGCAGTATATGGATTTCCAGTGAACAGAGAGAAATAAAAAAATGATGGGTACATCATTTAGGGTATTTAAGGTTAAATCCACGGCACTCTGTCTGAACTGTGAACCTGTCATCTTGTCAAGCGTGGGCTGTCACTTTTGATGATCGTGATATGATATTGTCTCAATATTAATATTTACATATTGAGTGAATGACATTAGACATGGTGCCATCTTTTCATCATCCCTCCAGCCCTCAACTTCTTTATTATTGGTATTGAGTTTTTTTCAATTCATAATGTTACACTGTGTTCTTTGTAGTGGAGTTAGTCATAATAGGAGCGTATTCATGTGGAATTCACAGTTCAGCTGGCTCATACTTGGCCCCTATTCAAACAGAGTTTTTGTAAGTGCAAAAGAGTAATGTATCTCATATTCTCCCATGGGGTGCTGGTGTACTGGGAGTGTAGCATTATTCTTCGAGACCTCAAATAACCTTGCTGAAACTAATGCAATCTAGATTGCAACCAAAACAAGTTTTTGAGCATGCTTGTGCTTTTTATATCAATGCGGCAGTCAGTTCATTTGGAGTCGAGCAGCATTTGGAGTCAATTCCAATAATTCAGGGTTGCAGTCAATTCCAGTAAGTCAATTCCAATGCAATTCCCTATCCCTTTAAATTCAATCAATTCAATTGTCTTCCAAAACAATTCTTTATATAACTTTTCAATTAATCTCAATTCCAAATTCATATCAATATCCATTCCACACAAATTCCTTCAATTCAATTCCCTCCTTAAAGCAACTCAACTCAAATTCCCTTAATTTAATTCACACTACCTTAACTTACCTCCTGCATAGATACACCTTCATTCCCAGGTACCCCTACTTCACCAGTAGGACCGTATATATTTCTCTATTTCATACCAACTTCTGTCATTCATTATTTGACTAGCCCAGTTGTTTACGTGAACTGACATTTGCGCTAAATGTATTGTTAAGCTCATTGAATGACAGCCAAACGACTATTCTCGTGTCCCTATGATGTGAAAAGTTTAGCGCGGCGGTTCTCAATCCCGATCCTGGACAGCCGCAGGGTGTGCTGGCTTTCACGGTCCCTCGGCACTTAATTGATCAATCCAAGCGGTTGATTACATAATTAACTCATCTCACCTGGTTTCTCGTGTCTAAATGGGTTGCTAATCTAATTTTAAGGTGAAAAACAAAAACCAGCACACCCTGGGGCTCTGCACAAGCAGGATTGAGAACCGCTGGTGTACTGTAAAATCTAGAGAGTGAACCGGCATTGGCGCATAGAACTAATTAGTTATTTCAGCTGGGATAATTGGTGGAAACAAAAACCTGTGTACACACAAGCCATCCACGAGTGGAATTGCCCACCCCTGCCCTACTTCCATGCAATTATTTCGTTCTTGGCGAACTGTTTTTGGAATTAATTTATTTCCAGTGCTGTGGTTGATAGATAGTTTGTACATCAGTATGCATTGCTTTAATAAAAGAAGAGACAAACCAATAACTGAAACTAAAGAAAGCTTACACTGTACAGGTATATCACACAAGCAAGGAGAGCAAAAGTAGGGCATCATATAATTGGTTATTGGGTAATTGCAAATAATTGAGATTATCCTTGTGATAGGGGGTGGCTCTGTCTTGTGTACAAATTAGGTAGACAATGGGCTGAGATAAAATGTACAGATCATACCCAGGTGCTAGCAAATAAGAACAAAGGAGACCTGGGAGCTGCGAAGAAGCATTTTGCTTTTGTTTAATAAAACAGACTGTTTTCTCCACCCAAAATAGTAATTGGAAAATGGGATGAAAAATGGTATAGTTTTAAATAAACAGAGGTTAAGAACACGTGATACAGCAGAAGAGAAAATGGATTTGAAAGGGGAAAGGACAAAATGACTAAGCAAATACAGCTCCGTACTCTTCCTACATCTCTAAAAAGATGCGTGAATTAAAACTGGTGCTCTTGTAAAACACAGCCTCTTCGGGATAATTTAACGCTTTGACGTGTCCGCTCGAAAATATGCGATCGCTATTGACTGTTCCCGTTCACACGCTTGCGATTTGGAATATTAGCAATGGAACGTTCTCATTCTGACGCAACAATCGACTCTGGCCCCTGTTTAGCACTGAGCGCTTTGCCCTGATGGACAACAAAGGTATTTGCAACTCCATTCGTCCATTCCACAGTTTATTTTGATACCAATGCAAACAGTCAGCCAAGCTTAGCATTGATCACAAACGGAACCGAACAGAAATAAATATTGAATACATTTACGTTGATGCGACCCAAGCTAACATCACTACATCAAGGGTCTTGATAGGTGCTGCATGGAGGAATGGTCCAAGATCCCTCTACATGTGTTCTCCAACCTTATTAAACATGATAGACATGGTCTCAGTGCCATTATCCTTGCCAGGGGAGACAGCACCAAGCACTTAAAACAGGGGTGTCAATAATAACCTAAGATTTTTTGGAAATAAATGTAATAACTTGAAAAATATGTTCTTTTGGTTGATTCCATTCAATTATTAATAAAGTTAGTTCAATTAATAAATTAATAAATGACAATATAGAAATTATATTGTTTTATGCTAATACAATTGTTCAATTCTTGAGAAAAATATTTTGTTAAACAAGTAAAGTTGTGTCCCCAAAAAGATATGTAATAATTATTTTAAATAATACCCAAAAAGACATTAACATTTGTTACTTTTTTAAGCTAAACTCAATCTTAAGAACTGTATTGGGGCCTCCCATGGCTTCCTGTTTCACTGAGGGATAAAAATGAGGTAATACACATTTAAAACCCATTTGTCATCCATCACCATGGGGAATGGCAAAGAACTTTCAGAAGAAACAAGACAAAGGGCTGTTGACCTTCACAAGCCACTTATCAGAGTGCACAAAATGGCTCATTACCTTTTATTATTCTATAACATATATAATATTTTATATGATTGTATTCTTTATTTTATGCTTTGCTCATCTTTATCAAATGTGGGAATAATTTCAGAGTGTAATGTGTGTATGTGTGTGTGTGTGTGTGTGTATATATATATATATATATATATACAAATTGAATAAAGACCATTTATATTACTATTGTATATATATACAATATGTTGTATTATTGCATGATATTATATAATGTTATTTATAGCACAGTTATTGTTTGCCTCAGAGCAACAGATTGCGTGTTAAAATATCTTACAGCATTTTTTTTCCCAACAATATCAATGTACTGACACGCATAACAGCAACGCGTGTGAACATATTGAGACAAATGTGTTCCGCGGCACAGGCAGCCACATAAGTTTGTCTTTGCCCTCTGATCCAGCTCTAAAGCAATTAACTTCCCTTCTCTTTGAACTCGCAGGCAGCTGTTCCATTATCGCTGGCCATTTTCGGAGAGAAGCGTTTATACTCTTTAAATAAACCCGTCGACGTGTCGTGGAAAAGGATCCAGCACACGACGCACGGCCAGTCGCTTGGTCAACAGGCACAAAACGACAGATGGTTGACTTGTTGGAGGGAAAAAAAGACAAAATTGGAGCCATTTCCAAAGGGGGTTTTTGAAACCTGGGCGGACATTTTAAGTGCCAAGGCTGTTGTCATGGGCCCTGAAGAAAAACACGTCTGTGATATAGGAGCGGTCTACTTGTGCACCTGTTGAACACGGACTGGAGCAAGAGCAGTCGATCAGAAAGCCTGGCAGACGCCTAATTGACATGCAAATTCGTAATGGATAGATGACAGGAACATTGAAATGTGACAGCGAACGGCAAATATGTCTTATCAAATTTGCGAAAGTGGGCGAAATTGCTTGCGCCATTTCTTACTATTAATATTTAATTAAGGTGTCAGATCCTCTTTCCTGCCTCCCACATGCACGGTCACTCAGAAGGACTTCTCCTGATTTGTAATTTTAGAACGAGTATTGATTAATGAATCTGCATAACATGGCATATCATAGATTTTTTTTCTGTATCTTCTGTGAAAGTGTATGTTTAATATGTAGTTTAAGGTAAATGCAAGACAGTTCTCCACTCATTTAAATATCTTCTGCATTATACTAAATGCATCTTATTTTTATACACACTTAGAAATGTAGCTAATAGTCACAAAAATAATACTAATAATATATTGTTCTTCCATTTTTAAAGGTACATTATTTTCAAACAAACATACAGTATCTTAAACAAACAGCCTCTATGATGATTAGAGAAATGTATGCGATTATCAATATAGGATATGATCCCAATAATTATGTTCTTGATATGAAAACATGCACATGCACGCACGTACACACACACACACACACACACACACACACAGAGACATGGACTTATGCCAATACTTGGTTTTGAAGAGAAAATGATACATTGAATTGAAAAATGAAAGCAGTGTTTACAAATAAACAATGCACTAATGAAATTCTCTCATCCTTTTCTGCCTAAACCCTTTGAACCTCCACACAATCTGTGCTTGAATGTGATTGGCTGAGGCTCCATGGGTCCTCTTGTTCAGGAGCGGACACCTGTATCGTGGCAAAGAAAAGATAACCACTGCTGCACCTGTGAATTCATTTTGAGGCCAAGTACTGATAACAAAACACGACCTTTCCCAGCTTGTCAGACAAAGACATTATTTACCACACACATGCACCCTTTGCCCCCTTCTGAATGATATCAGTACACTCGGACATAAATTATGATCAATGATATCGCCTGTCTACCATCTTGAATTTAAATGTGATGTTTTGTATAATATATCATGTATTATTCTATGACTGTTAAATTTGACCGCTGACACAATAATAGTAAAAATAATAATAATAATAATAAAAACTAAAGATCACGAAACATAAGAAAATAACTCACAAAATGTTGCTAACACACTATGTACGGGCTTCTTTTGAACCGGAGAGAGAAGCGATATGAAGAAACTTGCTAAACATTTTCACCAGCCCATTTTTTGTCATTTCTTTTATTACAATCATTCGTCACTGTATGTTAAATCTTTTAGAAATACTTTTTCATCGCATCTGTCACTACATAGGGTTGCGATCGCTTTGGTTTTTGTTCTCACATGTCAGTAGTTTAAATGTGTTTTCTGTGCCAGAGTGACTGATAAGCAGATTAAAAGGTCAGATAAAAAAATAAATAAAAGGGAACGAGAACGGGAGGGAAAACGATAGCTTTGATCTGTGTGATGAAAATAAGAGGGTGCATCGAGGAAGTAATTTTGGCTGATTTGCAGATGAAAGACCGACTGGCCTTTTGTAATGGGCCTTGATTGGCAAGCCATGATATGAGCATGGGGGGACACAGGTGGGGGTGGAGCACAGAGCCCCTTTACCGAGGGATAATGACCCATGTGAATGGCAGGCTTTAGCCACTCAGGCAGAGAATTCTAGACTCCAGATTACCCACAGTAAGCTGGCAAAGACCCCGGGATATTGCTGCCATACAATTAGCACAGAATGGAGCCACTAAAAAACAGAACTCACATTAACCCAAGGTACCTTTTTTAACAAGCCCTTTGGTTTTCAAACCGGGGGCATGTGATCATACGACGATAAGCCTTTCGGTCTGATGTTGCTTTCATCTGGACTAAGGGGGATCAAAAACCGGTCCATTCAGAAGCTTCTGGGAAAATGCGGTACTGTTAAAAGCAAAAACAATTGTGGAAGAAATGCTAGACAGAGAAAGATGTGGCTATTGGCAACATGGATGCCGGCATTGACATCAATGAAGGTTGTATGTGAGATATTTCGGTCAGATATTCTGATGTTTGGGAAGACAGTGCTTCTGCACTTGAGCGGCAAATGCCAGATGTGGATGTAAGTCATAAATATGCAAGGCACAAGTAAGTCTCAACTTTAGTTTTACCTTTAGTCTCAGGCCAAGTCCCAAGTTACAATGCTCAAAGACCTTATCATTCCACTGATTGATTTCAGAGCGTCTTTATGACAGTCTACAAATAAAATTGAACTGAATTGAATAGATTATTATTATGTTTTAAATATTTTATTTCAATTTTTTTCCAGTTTTTCTCCCAATTTGGTTGCCAATTATACCCTCTATTTATTTCAATTCCCCACCCCCACGAGTCCACCGCCTGTCCTCCGGGAGCGAGACATTAATTCCTGGCCAATTGTTCCCGCCTCTTCCGAGATGGAAATTCTTCCACTGAATAGAATTTTTACTAAAATGCCCATACATACAATTCTGTGTGTCTACCTTGCAAAAGGAACCAGTATTATATTTAGCTGATGCTTAAACTTAGACTTTTTATAGGTAGGCCTACCTACAAAGCATTGCATTTACAATAATCAGATCTGACAAGACTTTGTCAGTCATTTGAGAGCAAGAGTGACTCATTTGTAACCCCACTATGGCTGAACACACCCTCCAGTGGAGCACTAGATGCAGACACTGCCAAGGCTCTCATTGCCACAGGAAACAGTGAGGGAAAGGACTTCCTGTTGAAAGCCTAGAACAAGAGGCTGTGGAAATCTTGGAGATGGTTACTAATTGGGTCTTCTCCACAAATTCATAGTTATATTTCATGAGTTATAATGTTGTGGTTACAAAACTGATTTTAAGTCTTAGTTTTTGCTCGATTATAGACAAGTAGGTAGTTCAATAAGGATAAATAAAGTAAGTGAAGACAACAGTGCAGAAGTGCCACCAGAATTTGGGCAGCTATCAAGGATTCCTAGCTATCTGGCTTAAATGCCCAGCAAATACTCCTGTTCATAGCATGAAAAAGCTAACTGAAGATCCGAAAAATTCGGGAAGTAATTCTAGAAGCGATTTTGGAACAGCAAAACGATAGCACTTACAAGTCGATACGACCATTCCTCTACACTCTATTTAATATTTGTATGTGTATATTTATATCATATTTGTATTTGTATACAATGTCAAGCTTGAAATGATTCGTAATAAAATGTAAAAAGGTGGGGCGCACAAGGTGCCAGGCTCAGAGAATTATTGGGCTCACTGAGGGCTTAATGTCATTCGCGATGAGGGAGAAGAAGGCCGTTCGTTCAGCAGCCCTGCCCCCAAATGACCCTCAGCTAAAGCACCTGAAATCAAATCCAGATTACCCCATCCCAGGAGCCAAATGTCTGTGGGGGGAGTTGCAAGGTCACACATACTGACCCTGACCACTGTATAATGTGCCACACAGTCATATTTACAATGTCATTATTGCATGTTCTCTCTGATCCATATGCAGTGTTGAGATATGTATAGGTATACATTAGATGCACGTTGTTCACAGTTTACATTGTGGTAGTGGTTTGCCCACTGTAAACAATGCAAGGATGGTTAAGCAAGCGGGTACCAGTGCTGACAGATTCAAGGACAAGACCACACATCTCACGAACAGGAGGATGAGGTCAGTACGAACAATAATTATGACTTTTAATCTTTTATTCTCTTTATTTAACTTTTATTAACTTTTTTTTTTTTTTTTTTCATCAGCCCTTGGTGACATGACATCAGTTCAAATATTCCAGATGTGATCAAATAATTAGGAGTCTCTGACAAAGAACCTTCCCACCCCAATTTTTTTAAATAGTCTGTTCAAAACATATTTGCAGATAAAAAGGCAAATGGTTACATCTATTATGGCACAAAAAAACAAGTGTGCTGTTTTTTACATTCTTTAGAATAGTTTTGACCAATTATCTGAATAGACTTTTTGATAATTTCCCTTCAGGGAAAAATGCATAGAGAAGGACGTTTATAAAAACGTTATAAAAGAGAAGATGAACTGTTGTCTTAAATGTTATATCAGCACCGAAATATGCGTAGTTATTAAATAGCATGTCTAACTAAAGCATGTATTATATACATACAGTATATAATATGGATGGTATACGGAGGCATGGATTAAATAAGGTATACCCCATTTAGAGTGGGGCATGCATGCAAGCAGAACAGAGCGCTAAATGAAAAAAACTATCTAAACTAATAAAACTAAGCTAATCAACTAACAACTAAAACTAATAGAGATACATCCCTAATTAAACATTTAATGAAAAAAAAAGATTTCAAGGGCATGGCATGTGGTAAACACTGGAAAAGCTCTAAAGAAGCTGGGTTTATCAATCGCGGTGGCGCAGAAGAACTTTTAAAGTAAAGGTTAAGGTCGGTGACTTGTGTTTGCAATTATATCTTTTGACAGATTTTCTTCATTAAAAGATTAAAAATATATATACAGTAGGCTCCGTTTCTATTCATACCCTTGATAAAGATGAACAAAAGCAATTATATAAAATTAACTATATAAGTAAGTAAACTATATAAAAAAGGTATATTGTATGCTCAAACAATTCCCCAAATTATATTTTTTTATAATAATGCATTGGTTCACAAATTACAATAACGGTTCCATTATAACAGCAAGTAGTCCTCTTCTGTTAGGGGATCCTCAACCATTCCTCCATGCAGAATTGTTCTAGTTCCTTAGGATTCTTGAGTTGATGTTTGTGGACTACTTTTTTGAGTTCAAATCACAAATGTTGAATTGGATTTAGGTCTGGAGACTGAGATGGCCACGTCAGGACATTGATCTTGTGCTCTGTCAACTATTTCTTAGTTTCTTTGGACGTATGTTTGGGATCGTTGTCTTGTTGGAAGGTCCAGTCTTCCAGTCTTCAGTAGTCCACTGGTGCTGCTTCATGGCCCAGGCAAGCCTCTTTTTCTTATTTTGCCATCTTAGCAATGGCTTTCTTACTGCCACTCGACCTGTCAAACCTGCAGCTCGAAGATTTCTCTTCACAGTTGAAACTGAGACTTTCTTACTTCGACCAGTGTTAAGCTGTTGTCCTGTGAGCCGCCTAGCTGTTGACTCTCAGAAACTTGTCTTCTGATTTTGTTGTGGCTTTGGGTTTGCCAGACCTCTTCCTGTCGGAGTTTCCTCCAGTTTCCAAGTGCCTTTTGATGGTGTAGGAAACTACTCACTGCCAAAAAAAATCATTATTTTTCTGTTTTTGGTAACCTCTGGCAGTTTACCGCTTACCTTTGTACCATTTCAGGTTATTCACTGGACTTGAACTGCTTAAATATCAGTAAAAACTGGGAAATAATAATAACATACTTTATTTGCCATGTTACACAAGGTAATTGTAATTTGTCTTTTCACATATCTCTCCTTGATACACACACACACACACATAGACCCCTATACATATGTATTCCATCAGAGAGGTGAGAGCGCAGGGTTAGCCATAGTACAGCACCCCCAGAGCAGTTTAGGGGTTCAGTGCCTTGCTCAAGGGCACTTCGGCAGTGCCCCAGGAGGTGAACTAGCCTCCTCCGGTTTCCAGTTCATTGTTTTTTCATTGGCCTTCCTGGGATTTGAACCAGCAAACCTCTGCTTGCTAGCCCGTGTCGCTGACCACTGAGCCACTGCTGCCCCTAATGTATGTACATCCAAATGGAGAAACATGTGAGCACTCTGTATTACTGCAGAAGACAATGCTGAGTTTAATAGTGGCACCCATGGCTAACAACTAAGCTATATGTCTGTATACTGTATATGCATAGCACAATTACAATTACAAATTGAAATCGGTATATGTAAACATTTCAAAAGGTGACAAAGTGCTAGTAAAAACACATAGCTAATTAGTTCAGGAACAAAATAAATCATAAAATTAAATAAGTTTGAACATTTCTTGGATTTAATTGGGCATCTGAATGCATAAACTTGGTATGATGTCCAGTAGCTTGTGGTTGAAAACTCTGTTGACACAAGTCACAAACAATTTATATGCATTTAAATGTGAATTTTATCATCACCCTTAGCTAGCAAATGACATTGTAACAAACAACCGATAGGAAAACCAAAATATTAATATTTTGGGGGTATTTTGGGGTTCTCAATTTGCAGTATAAATTACAAATATTTCTTATTTCAGCCATCACCAAAATTAGTGTCTTGGAGTCTATGGTTCCATGTATTGTTCTCAGGAATTCCGACCAATGAAAGAATGTAACTGCAGATTTTGTAAAAAAAAAGTCATTCAAATTGGTCAAATGCACACTCTGGAACATATATTTCTGAATATAATTGTGAATACTGAGCAAATGCAATAACGGAGGCCTGTGTCACCATAAATGTCTGCCTTTCAACCGAATGATATAGTATCTATTCTTAATGTGTTAGTGATGATTGAAGTTCCCAAACCACACTATGCATGCCTCACTCCTTGTAACACAATTCTTGAATTGTAAAGCCGTATTTGCTTATAAATTATTTAATCACAATATGTAACACAGTTGAATGAAGTGTTTGACAATCAACATAAAACATTTAAAGTGGCCTAAGCCCAGCTGAGAAGCACACGTCAAGTCATTCATTGGCATTTTCCGAAGTCTTCCTTTTGTCAATAAACATAGGCTCCAAAGTCGCCAACTAGAAATATAGTTGAGGAACATTGAGCGTTTTGTTTGCTGTGTCTTCTCCCATGTCCTTGGAGATTGATTCGAAGACAAAGCTTTGTTTCCTCCTTCTCCAAAGACACCTAAACAAAGCCAATATATTGTAAGGGCCCATCGGAGAAGTGATATTGTTGGGGACCTTCAGAAACAATTCATCCAATTGACCAGATATAGCACCACTGTTGCAAACATTTTGTTGTAGCCACTTCAGCTGCATTTGTGAGATGTGAACGTGTTGCTGCATCATACAGAACAATGGGACATGTGTTTGGACGTTTTGACAACCCAGTTTAGAGCAAGTGCCATATGTTAAGATGCCTATCTGAAGGGCACGTAACTAGGCAACACAGAATACCTGAAATGTGCCTCATTCATAACATTGTAATAAGAGTAAATAGAACTGAAAGTCTACCAAAATGTTATTTTTTAAAATATATATATATTAAAATAGGCACCTGTATAAAATATATATTTTATACAGGTGCCTATTTTAATGCAGTAAATGTGGGTATCACACGAAGAGATAATTATCATTCTCAAGTCCATTAATGTGTGAGAGTATTTTTTTAATACTTTGAACTGTGTAATGAATGGCATTTATTACTTGCCTCATATCAGACCATTAAGGTTTAGTGGAGCCCATAACCACTGCCATCGCTTCAAACGTATATTTACGTTTACACATTTACTTTGTTAACCCTTTGAAGAGTGCTGCCGCACTGTGATGTTTGTTCTAGAGCATGCCGCAACATTCCAGTTGATTCTAATTGATGACATCATAAAGGGCTGCTAATGGCGTCATCAAAGGACTGTCAAATTCCAGAACAGAACACTGTGAATTAGTGCCTGGTTACTGTAAATATTTACTGTACTCTGAACTGGAACTCTCAAAAAAGAACCTCACTTCTCAAAGGGTTACCTCACTCCTTTCCCCTGTACTGTTCAATTCTCTAAGTGAATTCAACGGCCCATCAAATAAAGAGGGAGAGGTAAAAAAAAAGAAAAATAATCCCCACTATGAAGAAAAATGGGTTAACTACGCTCCTTTCAACTCTGACAAACTTCAGCCACTTCTGCATCTAATAACAGGAGCCGCACGCTATTCCCAAGATATGTCATTTACTTGAGGTTGAACAACCGCAGCTGAGCAGTATTCATAAAGTTACTCAAAAATAACCAATTATCCATCTCGCGCTGTGAAGAAAGCCATTCCAAAGCCCTGGAGAGAGCCTGTAGTCCTGACACTAACAAAAAAGAAACAACTTGTGTCGTGCAGCCTAAATATAGACTTCTCTGCATATCTCCGGGAACCAGGGGACAGAAAGAGCACATTGCTGTGAAAAAAGAAGAAGAAGAATTTCGGAAATAAGGCAGGTTGAAACCCAGGAACGACGGCCGTCTGTGTCGACGTGAGATGACAGTGATCAAGGCTGGTTTCTACACTTCTGCGTCACATTGCTGTACCCTTGCTCTTTATTTCTGATACACAGTGCACAATTCAATTACTAGGGCCCTGTACACACTTGCCTTTTTACGAGAAATATATCTTATTTATTGGCAAATCCGATACGTAGTATTAGAATATTGTGGCCTAAACACAATAAATCGTACACATCTGTTGCCAACGGTCTGCTGACAAACACCGTCCTATTTCTACGCGGCGCGGGGCAGGTTCAACCACTGCTGGCGGGAGACACAAGGGGTTAACGAAGCAGTTTCGTCCCTCTTTCTCTGCCCTGTGGGTGTGGATACGGGCGGTCAAAGCCTCTGGATACAATTGACAACCTTCCTTGTTGACGTCTTGTCCTAATCTTTCGTCTAAGATTGTCCCATCTACGATGGCACACAAAATTGCCACGCCACATTACATTTACATTTTAGGCATTTAGCAGACGCTCTTATCCAGAGCGACTTACACAGTTTACATTTCTTTACATGCAATCCATTTATACAGCTGGATATTTTTACTGAAGCAATTCAGGTTAAGTACCTTGCTCAAGGGTACAACGGCAGTGCTCCCACCTGGGAATTGAACCAGCGACCTCTCAGTCCAGTTTCCTAACCATTATATCATTACACCATTCCTTACCATTCCTAACCATTACACTACACTGCCACACCACATTTCCAACAGCAGATGGTTCCCATTGGGATACAGATGGTTCCCATTGGGATACAAGGAAGAAATCAGGTTGGATCCAGCACAACGTTGTGCAGGTCATAATCTCTGGCATAATGTGACCTAGATCAAAATGCATGGAATCAGATATACAGAACACCACAAACTAGACGTGAACAGACGGCCACATATATCAGAGACACAGAAATCTGATCTGTCAGCTGTATTGGGTAGGAGTGTAAACAAGGCAGAGGTTACTCTATTGTGACCAGAAATAATTGTGGCCGGGAAGGAATACAGGAATCAGACAAAATTAGATGAAAATAGTTTGAATGCACAGGTGTACGGTTCATTTTGAGATCATTTGAGAAATTGGGCATATGAGTTAGAGAATTCATGCTTATTGCCTGTGAAGAGGGACATCGTTTCAAGCTGTGCTCATCTGCTGGGGGCACAGGGGAATGAGGGACACTTATAAGAGTGCAAATGAGTCTAAATCATTGAGGTGTGTCAGGTGGAACGGTCACCATGTGATTAGGAAAGATGTGAGGAGACACCTCTGTGAGTTGATGCACTGACTGGTGGCTGTTTCCTTATTTTTGAGCCTGGACTATAATATAATATAATATAATATATTGTCACCTTCTTAAAATAATGAGGAACATTTTTGAGGAAAATGATTTTTTTGCCTAAGTCATCCCTTCATGATGCTGGCCACCTCTGGTAAAATTGCCTACATCCTTAATTGAAAAGATCATGCTGTTCCTACCCCGGAAGTATAATGGCCTACATCAAGAGTGTGATTTAGGCCGTTTTATTTTTTGCCTAAGTCAAAAGACAATGTGACTTAGACAATTTTACAAGCTTTCAAGATGGTGGCTGCATGCCTAAGTCACTTACTCCAGAAGTAATTTGGCCTAAGTCAGGTTTTAAATTGCCTAAGTCACAACGGCATGTTCGTAAATTGGCCTAAGTAATCTAATCCTTTTATGTTACATAATTGACAGACAGCGTTATTTGTATGTCAGTAGTCATATATTGTCATAACCTTTTTGTGTGAAATGATTAATAAATATCATATATTCTATATTTGGTTCAGTTTATTCAGTTTTTTGAAAAACTAGAAAATATGACTAATTATTTTAAGAAGGTGACGATATGCTATTTAGCAGACGCTTATATCCAAAATGACTTACAGTAATGAATGGGAATCGAACCCACAACCTACCCGTTGTCATGCTCTACCTACTGAGCCACACAAAACCACAGAATATAAGGGGCATGGCGCACCTGAAAATAAAGAACCTCGTCTAGTGTTGCTTTTTGTGTCTGCGTGCGCATGTGTGTGTGTGTGCGCGAGTGTGCACCTTTGTCTGTGTGAGATCTCGAACACAGAACTGCTGACAGTGTGACACGGCCTATAATAAGTGGTGTTTGTATTAAACTTTTTTTTTTACTGAGCTCAGTGAACGGACAAGGAGGAAAAATAAAATCTGGATTGCAACAGCTTACGGTGTATAAATATGTATTTTTCTTTTCAAGCCATCAAAGCACATCTAATTGACTCGATGAGGCTCCTCTAAATTTTTAATGACTGTGGGCGCTATCTACCTTGTACAGATGTGTGTTTCTCTGCAGAGTTTGCAGCTTCAAAAAATTTAATTTTGCATAGGTTGCCTCATCCTCCTTGTCTTTTTTGTGCTTGTGTCAGAGGTGCACTGTACCTCCTCAGAAGTTGTGCTGTTTTGTGGAGTGAGACTGAACCGGTTGGGAAAACACTATTAAATATCTGGTGGGAGAGCATTAAGGGCCGCATTCGTACCCATACTCCTGTCTCTTGATGCAAAAATATATTATTTTTTGTTTTTTTGTTGCAGGTACCAGGTATGACTAAATATGGATGTGTGTTGACCCTGGTCTATGGCACCTAGACCTGTAGTGTACATTTCAGACAAAATGTACTGTATGTACAAAATCTACATTGTGGTTCCTGTAGCTCAGTTGGTAGAGTATGGCACTGGAAATGCCAAGGATGTGGGTTCGATCCCACAGGACTACATGTCTGTTGTTCGGATGGGAGGTCCTCTCTCTCTGTGGTTATAAACGATCCCATGGCACTTTTCGAAGCGGTGTCCTGGCCAAATTCCCAACCAAAAAAACAATATATACACATGGAATTAATTAATTCCCTCCCTCCTCACCTCTCCACTGTGTATCTTATGTGCAGTGGTTTGTACTGGCGCAAAAATGGCTGCCGTCGCATTCACCCAGGTGGGTGCTGCACATTGGTGGTGGTTGAGGTGAGCTGCCCTTTTCATTGTCGTTGTAAAGCGTTTGGGTACCGTGAAAAGCACTATATAAATACAATGTTCAATTCATTTGAAAAAAAATACGTTTTAAGTGACAGTAACAGTTGACAATGCCAAAAAAAACATGTACATTCAAATGAAAATATCATTGTAATTATGGATTGCAAAATATAGTGACGTTCAGGTCAGGATCTTTAAAAATGTGTCACTGTAATATCGGAATAAATCTATTTATAATAGTGAAATGGGGATGGTGCAGAAATGTATCCAAGTATGACCTCAATAACACCTAATTTATATACGTGTATGCACATAGTTTCATATTTTAAACATCCAATGAAATATAGTTAATCATGAAAAGCTTAAGATGTCAATATATTGTTCAGAAGGTATGGACCACAGCAGTAAACAAAATACACTCATAATACACATATGTCAGTAAGTGAGAGATTACATTGAACATACTTCTCATCTGCCCAGTAATGTTATGTGTGAGATTTTTAGAGTCCTTCCTTTGAATATTGTTGGGCTTCTCTTATTATCTCAGAATAAACAGAAATGATGCTCTGGATCTTGAACCAATTCATATTTCATGTGTTCCTTTGTCAGCTATAATTAGCATTTGTATGCACCACTTCCTTTTATACATGCATTTATAAATAATTCAGTGTGTTTACTACTTCATTTTGCCTCCTCATACTTTAGTCAAACAAACACATGCAGGCTGCCGTAAGACGTGTATGACTGTACGACAGAACCGGCTACCGGTGTACAAATGGCGTCGGACATGCAGATAAGACAAATATCAACATTTTCTCATTGAATCTTGGATGAAAAAGCTATTTGTATAGCGATATGCTATATACTTCAAAATTAGAACAAAGAGTGAAAGAGAAATGGAGAGAGAGAGAGAGAGAGCAAGAGTGTGTGAGTGGGTGTATGTGTGAGTGTGAGTGTGTGAGTGAGAGAGAGATAAAAGAAAAATAAAGTATGTGGGAGTTAAACTAATATAGTGAGAAAAGGCAAAAAATAATAATAAATTGACTTGGGAGGATAAAATTCCACTGGGTTACCTTTTAATTGGGTCTTCTTGCCGAGGGCTGAGTATTGCCCCTGGCCTCCGAGTGTGGTGAGTTCCTGGAAGTTCTTAATTGAGTGATTGAATCTTCTAGCAAAGAAACTGATGATGACCGTCATAACCATTGCACTTGTATTTAATTACCCAAGGGTTTTATGACACATGATGAATCACTCCCCCATAACCACATGCATAAAAATCAATAATTGGCAGTCCCAGTTCATAATACTAATGATACATAATCTTCCTTTTTTTGTTCTTGCTCATGAATAACGCCCGTTACAGTAGCAAATACAGGGGTTGGACAAAATAATGTAAACACCAAATGAAAAAGGATGTAACACGTGTTTCGTATTATTGTCAATGCTCATTACCAACACGTTTCTGCTATGAAAGACAGAATGCACATGTACCATGTACCAAATAATTTAATGCCTCAAGAGGAACATGGTCATAAGTCACGACAGCATACATCAAACAAGGGAGCATTGCATCAGGCAAGAAGAACAGGGGTCACAAGTCAAAGCTCACCAACGGATAGACGGACAGGATAGTTGCTAAAAACACAAAACAACAGCCTCAAAAGTGAAAACAGAACTGCATCCACGCCACCGTAGCCCAGTCTCAATGCAAACTGTACTTTGTGAGCTTCACAAAGCTAATACTTATGGTAGGGCTGCCATTCAGAAACTGCCGTAACCAAGGCTAATGAGCAACAGTGCATAATCTTGTGCATAATCATCTATTGAGCACAAAACCTGGACTTCTGAGCAGTGGAAGAAAGTAATATGTTCTGCTGAATCGTCTTTAACTCTTTTTTTCCTACGTCTGGGTGGGTTTTGTTTGGAGAAAGCCAAAGGAAGCCTTCAACCCACATTGCCTGTTCCCAACTATTTTCAACACCCATGCCCCGTTCCAAACTATTCAACAGAGTGGTGGATCTGTTATGGTATGGGCAGCTTGTGGGAATCATTGTTTTAGATTATTACTGTGCATGGTAGAATTATGGCCAAAGCCATATTATGCCTAGGATTCAGTGTTTGTTAAGATAGTTGAACCTGCGTCTGTAGATTTGATGGTGGACACTTTATCTTTGTCTAAGTGTTGTAACTTACAGTAAACCAACCCTTAATTTTAATAGAATCTTGAATCGTATATTTTGAAAGGTTGATCCACCAGAGTGCTCTGCCTATCAAAGAATTTGATTTAATTGATAATTGGCATCCTGTGTAATAATTATTCATTTAAAATGATATTTTACATGTAGGATAAATGAGGGGTTTCAACATGTAACATCACTTGTGTTCAGTATTCAGAGTGCCGGATTTTAGACAAGGGCATTGGACTGTTTCGGCTACTGGATTCAGAAATAGACTACTGAATATGTATTTCTCGCTTGCCTGACACACTTGCATTTCTGTCATAATTGCTATGTAGATCACCGTCTCGGAAACTGCAATTCCCAGAAGTCTTGCTGATACCGTTGCGCGCAATCAAAATGTGAGCCCTCACCGACGGCTTGAGGGCAAGGGTAACTTTGGAACACAGCCATGATGCTGTGACCGTAGGGCCCAGCCCGCGTTCGTGGTGATAACCCTCACGAACTGGGCCTCTGGGCAGCCCCACTCACTGCTAAATTGACCTGGTGGTTTGGGCACCACTGTAGCAAATTCCCATCACCTGAAGACATTTGCAATTCTGGGAGATTTGTTTTATTGGTTTTAATGGGGGGGGGGTGGAAATAGTTTCAAGAGGGGGAAAAAAGGGAACAAGTCCTCTCCTCCATATGTCACTTTTAATTGGCCAGCGAGGGGACAATTATCCGGCGAAACCCTGTCACGGAGGAGGCATGTTGCTCGGATTAGTTACAATTTGCGATAACGCTGTCATGAGCCAACATCAAAGCATTCATAATAAGCTCCAGACCATCTTCCATTTGGCGTCAGATGAAGCACAGAAGTACAGGAGATGCAGTTTTCATTCAGAATTTGTATGTAGCACAGCCCCAAAATAGCACTTTTTGTCAAATATCACAGTTGACATGCAGTATATTTCTATAACTGTTAACATGGTTATGTTTGAAAAGAGTGAGTAAAGAAGAAAGGGAAAACCTGTTCTAATCATTGAGCTATGAATTTGCTATAAAAAACAGCATTTCCCATTGTTCTGACAGGTCAAAGATGGGAGTTCCGGGAAGGAGAACTGGGAATGAAAAATAGCCCACCGCCCTATTAAGTCAGTTCATGCTGACTGTTTACTTTATTTTGGCAGTTAACTGCATGTTCAAATTTGTAAATGATGGTGTTTGTATTGTATCACAATCAGTCACTGTAAATGGAAAGAGGTTTGCATGTAATAAAAATGATGGAATGCAGCACAATGCAAAGTAGGATCTGTTAGAGTGCTATAGAAGAATAGCAATGGTCTAATTGTATACAATTTATAGCTTTTAAACACCCTCTGGCTCACTGTAAACTACTGCCCAATGTGTTTAATTTTTTACATTTTTTTGTTTCTTGACATACTCCATTCTGAAAGAGTGATACATACAATAATCTTTTGTTTTGTGAAGCTTGGGCGATTTGGGAGACACTGCGGCCACTACCTGTGTACCACTACCACAGTTGCCACTACCACTACCATTTCCTTTAACTTCAGCCGTTACCAAAGTTAAATCTTTGTTATCTTGAACTATGCTGTGATAGGTGTTTTTTTTTTTTTTACTCATCGTGCGAAAGCTACTTCTCATACGTGAGTCTCAACTTGCCCAGGTTTGTGGCGCCACTTTTTTGTGATTTTTTGGCTATTGCTTACGTTGCTAAGCCCATGGTAGCCTCTAACCTGCGCCTGTAGTTGTGTTGCAAGAGATGAGCGTTTCTTTGTGTTTTTACATTTAAACTACGATTTTAAATAATGTCAGGCCTCCTGCAATTCACCCGGGTATAAATCTGTAAGGGCAAACTAGCTACAGTTGTAATCTGTCACTGTGTGCTTAAACTGGGTGTAGTCTGTCACCGTTGTGCAGTATTCTGAAATCCCCATACTATTTTGTATTTTGCAGTGCTTTTTGCTGGGGGTGTTCACATCGTAGCTACCCAGTACATTTGTTACCCTGTACCCAACCTGGTGGTTTTATGGCTTGCTTTTAGACCTGTCTTATTGCATCATTAAAGTGACTGTTTTCTGAAACCTGTCCTCGTGTCGTTTCATTTTGCCACTGAAGTCCCACTCCAGATTCTTTGTTATTCCACATTAATTTCTGTCTCCTCACTGTAGCACCCCCCACCCCCGCCCTCACTACATTATAATAACTATTAGATCTATATCATCTAGGTCTGACATGCTTCTCTGGTTATTGTCACCTTTCAGTCTGACACAAAGAACTGTGATTTATTAGTGAGAATTTAATCATGCCACAGTTGCATTGCCACAAGGTAGGGGAGAGAAAAAAAACACAGGAAACCAATTTGAGAGAATCAGGGGTGTAATGAGAAAAGAGGATCATGTCTATTGGCTATAATAATGTTGCGTTCGAACTCTCTTATTGTATCACGGCAGCCATGTAAAGGTCACTCCTATGGGGTTTCTGGATCGTTCCCGTTTTGAATGTCACACATTGAGTCATCTCCATAGGAGTCGCCCAAAATAGCTGTCTGGCTGGTCACATGAGACTACCCCAAATCTTACCTCCAAGCTATGAATCTCAGACTGAATACTGAACAGCTGGCAAAGAGTCTAAGAACCTTTGGAAAGTGTAAAAAACAACAACAACAGTGGTTGGAGACTGCTTGTTCTTATTAAAAACAAGATTATATGAAATATTATATAATATATATATAATATATAATATAATATAATATATAAACTGTGCCACAAATGGAAGACCAAAGAAAACATTATTTGCTCACTTTAAATTGTATCCACATCATACACTAATGCTCCATCTAACAGAGCAGGCATGGTATTTCTGTAGTTTTCTCTCACCCCTTTGACAATGGTGATACTCCCGTTACGTATCCACCTGACGCACGCCTCAGAAAATTGCATAAACCTGTTGCAATTCGGCGAAATGAAAGTATTCATCACAGCCAGTCAGTGAGAGGATTGAGCACAGCTTTAATTTGTTGCCTGGATATCTCTACTTTTTTGTTGACAATGAACCAAGCTCAAAAAATATTCAACAGTATGGCTTGCGTATTGAGACAATTCTTTCACGCATCGTTATGTGTCGAAAAACTGCCTTTTGTTCCCTGTTTTTATCTGTCATCCCATTTGGAATGCCTACTTGTGTTTGTATTCCCATCTCGTTGAGGAAATATCCTCTATCAATATGAGAGACTGCAGACTAGCCCTTTCTTCTTCTGAAGAGCTTTTCATTCTGCGGTCCAGCAGCTGAGCTGTGCGGTTACTGCATTGCATTGACTACCCTGGAGTAAGGCGGGCTAAAAAGATACTCTTCGAATCGTTGTAAATTCTCTCGAGTGCTTCTGTGTGTGAGATTATGAGCTCTGAAATCGAGGGGACTTGAGCTGTTTGCTCACCCTCAGATGAGTTTCAATTAGGTAGAAACAAATGGAAATGCTCTATCGCAGAATTGAGTGCAGACAAGAAATGGAATAAAAACATAGTCCAAGTGACATGGAAGTCTTACTCAAATAATTGTCATTACCGATGATAGGTGACATGGTTTTAATCCGAGGCCAACTGTCATTCAATCTTTCCGCACACTTCTAACGAATATGGAAAAGGATGCTGTCGAGTGTGCTAAAAGTTTAAGTTCCCGAATAAGCTCATTTTCAAGGTAGACTTCGGTAGGATGACTAACATATATCTGGGCTCAATCAAAAGAGGGCTAAACACTGTAATTTATTGAGCAAGCGATGCGCTAAGGAGACATGTGCAAAGGGGGTGAAAGCTCAACAGCATTTCCATGACTCCCCAAATGAGTGTGTTCGCCAGCTTCACTTGGTATCGCGGGTTCCTTAATTCCCAGACGACCCTAATGGGGAGCTAATGAAAAGCTAATCCGCTCGGCTCATCTTCAGTTGCCTTAGGCAACTGCTGCTCTAATGCAACTCTCATTAGCTTTTACATAGCGGCCCGTTCACAACAGGTTGGAATCCAGCCGCATGCCTCTGAACCATTTTGCCATGGCTTGCGCTGGAAATATACTGTAATGGCAATTAGGGGAAGAATCTCTCAGTACACACTAAGCCCTAATTAGGACACCTCCAGGACCTTGGCTGTCACCATATTGATTCAACTGCAGGTATTTGCCTGAAGGGGAAGTGGGACTGCGGTCCACTGAAGGACAGATTATACTGATTCACTTGGGGGTTTCTTTATGAAATATTGCCGCTGTGTTCGAATTTTTGGGTGACTTTAACGTTTGATTCAGACTGGACAAGTGATCAGGATTCTTGGGAGTCTCGGAATCCTGCAAATTGGACGTGTTGTGTAAAGCAGTTCACAGTGGCTTGTGTTTTGCGATTTGACAGTCAAATAAATACTCAATTTCATGTTTCCAACTTCCTCTATTTCTTTTTTCCAGCTGGGAAAAACATATCAATTTGCTTTCCAGCTCAAATGAATTATTTAGGAGGGTAATTAAAAACAAATTACACTGAATCTCCAAACAGGGGCCCATCAGCTATTCAGAATTATACCCAGACTCACTGTAGCCAGGACTCCATAGAGATTCTTTGTACAGCGAGGAACATTCTGACTCCCACTTCCAGCAGTGTGTGCAATCACACAGAAACATAAAACAAGACTGACTGAGACAACTGTAAACAGCGATTTGCTTACGAATGGGTAAGAAGGGGGAAAGCATGATTGTAAATTTCGGGGGGTTTATTGACTCTCAACTCTCAAATGATTACTAATTTGTCATGTTCAGGGCTGTGGCAAAGACTTGGTCTCCAGCTGTCTTGATTAGGAGAATTTGAGCAAGGATAATGAATGTCAGAGGCCATTCCTGTGGCCCTACTATCCACAGATTTTTTTATTCATACAACAAAGTCTATCTTAACTAAATTAAATTTCTGCAACATCCACAAGATTTACCCAAGAAAGGTGGAGGAGATTTTGCATGTGTTTTTATACGAGACCCCTTTTGTTGCATGCCCAAGCATATTACACTATCAAAGAACATCCAATTTGCTGGCAGTTTATTCCTGTAGATATGAAGAGTTTAGTTGAAAATGAATAAAGGTCCTCTCAACCTCTTTTTTATTTTTTATTTCATGTTTTTGCTTTTTATTCCCCATTTTTCTCCCAATTTTTAGTAGCCAATTATATCTGCTTTTTAATCATCCCCACCCTCATATGAGAGGTCGCTGCCGGAGTCCTGAGGCCGGTAGCAAGCGCTGCACCGCCACCTCCAAGCCGGCACCCGCCACGGTCACCGTAACACACAGGACCACTCCTATACACAGCGAGCTCATATCGGTTTCCCTCCCCCCTCCTTGGGGCGGACAGCAAATTGCCGCCCCCCTAGTGGCACTCCCGGCCAGAGCCGAGCTGGCACAACCTGGTGGAATTGAACCACGGTCGCAGTGAGAAACGTCGGACATTCTACCACTACAACACCCGGAAGGCACCCTCTCAACCTATTTAATCTTTCATGAGCTTTCCAGCTTTCCAGTCCAGAGTGAAAGGATCACTGTGCATACCTTTAACTTAGGAATGCTAACAGATAAATATGCTCACTCTCTTTGGTAGGTCTCCACAACATCTCTGCAAAATAATTAAATAAACCTATCGCCACATCCAAATGAACAAAACCCCAGCAGAAAGATAATGCTTCCAAGTTCTAGCACCTCTTGTCATTTCGGAGTGCTCACACTGTTTTGCCCACATATACATTTTAATCATATGCAGATCAGACAGCCAGCCAGTTGCTAGGTGTCTGTCACAGTTCTTATCTTGTCTTGGGAGAGTCTTGTCAGCTTCGTCTTGGTGCCACTTGTGTCTCAGCCTGCTTTGTTGTGCCAATCAAATCGGCTGCCCCTTGAGAACCCCCCCCCCCCTCTCTCCCTCTCTCTCTCTCTCTCTAACTCTCGCTGTCTCAAAAGAAGAATAGGACATGAGAATACTCAAATTCTGCTCATCAACATCAATTTGTCTTATTTACATGTTGAATGTAAATTCAAAACTGGATGTAACATACAAACCGGTCCTGAGACACTCCTCTGTCATTTCTTTATTCACTTCAGTTCATTGGGCCAAGACTAATCAAATACCGCTCTGAATTATCCAAAAGTGCTTGTTAAAATGGTTTCCACCTTGCATTCACCTCTGTCCCCCCACCCCCCCCTTATTCATTTTGTCGCTGATATAACAATTAAAGGCATAATGATTGCTCAATTAAATTCAGATTAATTGTCTTCTGCAACATTAAACTGTTTACATCACATGAAAGTGCAACCCATGGCCTTTCTTAATTGGGAATTGCAAAGCATCTCAATTAAGCGCTATGCAAAACAAATGCGAACAATTTTCTCCCTTGTTAATTAGCTAAGGTATGATGGATGGTTAAAGGGGCTGGGTTTGTGGGGTTCACTCAAGAGATTCGTGGGTGAATGTGTGTGTGTGTGTGTGTGTGTGTGTTTGTTTGTGTGTGCATGTGTATGTATGTATGCATGTCTGTGTGTGAGAGAGAGAGAAAGCATGTGTGCATGTGTGTGGTCTAATTCTTACCTGGAAGTAAGGAGGCTAAGGATTTGAATCTCATAAATATACAAAGCTCCATTACCCAATCCCCCACTGAAATTAGTTCAATCATGGTGGTCTTTGAGGGATTTCAGAGATCGTAAAGGAGTTCAGGAAGAATGAATGATTCTACTCAAATCAGTTATACACACATGTATGTATGTAACCTTTAGCCGGGTCCAAAATATACTCCACAACTCTTGTTCTTGATGCTGATATGTCTGGAAGAAGTCCCACAATTGTCATGCTCTCAGTACAGTATTTTTCTGGTGAAAACTGTTGCCAAGGAAACATTCCATATTAACATGCTCAAGGGATGTGTATCAACAGAACATTTGTTCACAAAGGATTGACTTCTCCAAGGATCCAGGTCTGAGTGTGTATTGTTAAAGCAAGAGTGCTTCCAAGCACTTAAGGTCTGACTGTGGCAGGGTTTTTGATGCCTGTGACTGGACTGGACTAGACTTATCATCTACGGACACAGAGGTGATAACACCCCTCGAGATGAACTGGGACTAAGAGGAGACAGGGAGAAGCTGGGATCTAAAGTTTGCTGAAATGGGAGAAGCGTGTATTCTAGTGTAACTGATGAAAACTGTGTGGACATGATTGGAGCCTGAAATGTATTTTCATTTTTTTTTTAAATTCAAATTTGGGACTTTTAAGTTATAAGGTGGGAATTGTCAAGTTAGTGTTGTGGTCCGATTAAAATATTGACCTGCCAGTCCATCAGAATTCTGACAGTTCGAACATGAGCCAACTGGCAGAAATAAGCACATTCATTTATAGAAGAAAAGGCATGCGGACCGATGTTCCGGAACCTGAGAAGTCTCAATAATGGAGTACTCGGCCGTGGCTATCTGCTTTCGGTGCCATCTTATTACTGTTGGGATGTTGGGAAAATTCTGGTTGTAAAGTCACAGAAACAACATTTCTTTGTCCACAGAGTGTTAATTTAATGTTAAACTGCCATTTTAATCACAATGTTTATGTTTATGTTGATTTGTGAAAATAAATGTTTTGGTTACCCTGCCAACCATAAGTGATCAGGCCATTATCATGGAGAAAGCTCAGCTGTTTCTGTGAGGCCTGTTATTAAAGGTACAAGGGAGGGATTTTTTTTTAAAGTAGAGGTGCAGGTGACTATTACTTTAGCATTCAGATTTCATTTCTGACTTACAGTATGTTATTTTGTATGTTTGTTCATTTCCTGAAACTGACCAATGAGACAAAAGCAGTCAACAATCTGTCAGCCAGCTCATGTGTGGTCAGTAGTCAAATGCTGTGGTGCTTGCTTGCCTACAATAGTGACGATGACAAAAATGGGCCTGTCTGCCATTTTGCAAGCACACCCCTGATGTTGCATTTTACAGTCCTGGAAAGCCTGAAAATCCACAAAAAAAGGGGGCCAGGATTCAAAAGGTGTCTCTCACAAGGCTCCCAAACAGTTAATTGCTGGAGGGATTTTTTTTTGTTGTTGCCCATGATCACATTACTGCCCAATCCTCAAATGTTTCAACATCCTCTCATTGGAAGAAGGCACATTATCTTTGTTCATACTCAACTATGGAATTAGCCATTAGAATGTTATTATGTCCTCTGAAGGGTGTGAGTTCTATTGCTTTGTCTCCTCTCTCATGATTCACCATGGATACAGAGATTCACTCATGTGTAAGGATCGTCCTTGGTCCGGGCTGAATCACCCAGCGTTGGTTTAGCATATGAAATAACCAATGGATGAAAGGAGTCATAAAAAAAGGGGTGCGAGACCATTGTGTTTGGGAGTCAGTTTCTCATAGTTAAAACCTGATTTATATACGTCCTCTTAGGCCCGACCAGCACCGCCTCGTCACGCACGGGTGCCGGGCCGTTTCTGAGACGCAAACGGATTTCTCTCCTTTTCTTTATCGCCTCAGATGAGACAAAGGAGTCGTGGGCTGGGTTTTGGCATTTTATGCTTGATTTGGAATGCATGACCACTCAGAGTGTTCGGGGGGGGGGGGTACACGGAACCAATAAACCAAATGTTTCATTCCCACGTTATCAGTCCTATTAAAAAAACATATATATATATATATATATTATTTTTTTATAAAATTATTTCTCTTTTTCTGTCAGACTAGAGGATTTGAACCACTGAGCTCTTTGAGATGGCAAAATGCATTGTGTCAAAATGGCCAAACGAGTGAAGGACGAACAGCCTTGACACTTTTTTTAGTTTTGCTACAACTATAAAATTATGCTGTGCAGGACACCTATGTTATGTATGAAGAATGAGAGTGTGGAGGGGAGGAAGTCTGTTTGACATTAATGCACATAAAAAGATGAGGAGAACCAGCTGGAGGGAATCCAAGACCTGACTGAATCCAGTGAAACGGAGGGCTAACTTTTTTCCACAACCGAGCCGGGCTTGTCAACGCACGGTAGCGTGTGTCTGCCCTGAGCAGGTAAATGCTCCTCTCCGTGGGCTTTTCCTCTGCTCTTCAGGATACGCATGTCTGAGACATGTTCGCGTGGCTCCGTCTGTAACGTGTAGCAAACAAGCAAAAACAGCTGCACCATCTGTAAAAGAATGAAACGGTGAGATTTCATTTAGATGCTACCGTCATTTTAAGTGCCATCGGTCTAATGCCGCTATCACTGTGCTTGTTGGATCCATTCTGGGTGACGAGACAGAAAAAGGAGATTTGGACTCCGCCATCTTCAGACAATGAGCACATAATTTAATTGTGGCTCTGGCCAGGAGCACCACCGGGCATGGCAATTGGCTGTCCGCCCCAGGGAGGGAGGCGGACAGCCAACAGGATGTTCGCTGCGCACAGGAATGGCTCTGGGGTGCCGGAGTTACGGTTGATAGCATGACAAGTGCCATCTCGGAGGAGACGATACTTCGCCTTTGTCACTACGGTCACAGGGCTACGACAGCAAACTACGAGGGAGGGATTGACCAAAAAATAGCGGGTGTAATTGGCTACCAAATTGGGAGAAAAACGGGAGAAGATCTGAAAACAAATTTTAGAAGAAATCACATGACGTATTGAGTAGTCGAATACAATGTCCAATATCATCAGTATTATATAGAGATCTGTTCTTTGTGCAAAGAGAGTGCAGGGCAGTGTGACAACTAGCCAAGCTGGGTCTGTGTAAACGTAAAGATAAAAATCTATGAATTACAGACTTAAAATGACAACTTAAAAAAATAATATATATTTGGGATATAAGTTTTAACATTTAGAGGGCGAATACTGGTGCACATCACATACTATTTTTTACCAAGTACTCAGAAACAGACTCTCTTATTGCCCCAGGGAAGATCCCTTGTGGATGACTAAACAATGTTTGTTTTAGGGACAAGGCAGTTTTGAAGAACAAGGGTTAGTGAAGAACTTTACCTCCTGGGAAAAATGCGCCTTTTCAATAAACGGTAAAACATTGAGTCCCTACCATCAGTTCTGCTTATGAAGGCAGACCTGGCCCATACTTACAAGTAACTGACAATAATAAAGGCAATACTTGAGTAAATGAGGGATCTTGAAATGGGTGGAGAACTGCAAGTGTCCCTTAGGGGGTGCCATGGACAGCACCATCAGATAGACCCACCCACCTGTATATAATGTTTGCCATTAAACGTTTTTATACTTGGGGCGGCGATTGGCTGTCCGCCCGAGGGAGGGGGGAGGGAAGCCGACGGGACGTTTGCTGCACACAGGAGTGGCTCTGTAATACCGGGTTACGGTCGACGGCCTGGCGAGTGCCATCTCGTAGGAGACGTTACTTCGCCTTTGTCACTACCAGTCACAGGGCTATGGCAGCAAACTCACATTACAAGGGGGATTGACTTGAAAATAGAGGATGTAATTGGCTACCAAATTGGGAGAAAATGTATAGAAAAAAAGAAAATAATATAAATATATATTAAAAAAATAATAATAATAACAAAACGGCAAAACGGTTAAAATACAAAGATTTATTTACACAATTTAATAAATAAAAGACATACTTACATATAGAAGGTTGAAGCAAAATAAAGCAAAGTACTATGCTTATCCTAAACTGAAACAAAAGAAAACGTTATCCCTCTCTCCCGGTGCAAAAAGAAAAGGGTGTGAGTCTTCCACAAGATGCTTACCTACGCTATTCTTTGCCTACCTAGAAAGGTGCACAGAAACAATAAAAAGCTGATACGAAATCAAAGCAGTAAGCAGGCATCAAAAGAAGAGCACGGACGGACAAGATAAATTACAAAAGGCTCAAAAAGGCGAAAAAGAAAATAGCAGGGGTACAGTCCAACTTTTAAAGCTGTCGTTGTGGGCGGAGCCAGCAGAGGTCAGACACAGGGCAACTTGTAAACACTTAAGTCAGCAATCAGGCAATAATGTGCTCCCAGCGTGGCAATCAGCAATTGGGGAATTTCCCTTCAGACGCCCCAGACATGTAACATACACTACCGTTCAAAAGTTTGGGGTCACCTTCCATCTGGACTATGGCTAATCGGGCACTCCTTCATTCTTCAGCAAGATAACAACCTGAAACACACCTTGAAGTTGTGCAAGAACTATCTGGTGAAGGAGGAATGTGAACAACAACTCAAACTAAAGACCTGGCCTGCCCAGTGTCCAGACCTCAATCCCATAGAACTTGTATGGGACAAACTGGAAAGGAAGAGTCAAAGCAAAGCAACCCACAAGTTTCTCTGGGAATTGCTGCAGCATACCTGGGAAAACATGTAGGGTGATTTCCTGCTAAAATGTATTAACCGAATGGCCACTGTTTGTGAGGCTATTCTCACGCCAAAGGGTGACTATTTTGAGGAATCCAAGATTCAATTTTCAATACAATTTTCTTGAACATTTCTTTGATGTTCATTTTGTTCATTGTTACACGTGTTTTTTGTCATTTTAAAGTATTTACAGAAATGTATACGGTGTAAAGCATTGTCAATTATGAGATAAAAATAGTTTCCAGCAGGTGACCCCAAACTTTTGAACGGTAGTGTAGACTTTTTTGGTTTTCATATCATATATCATTGTTTTTCATATATATCCAGCAACCCATTTTTGGGATGGCTACAATAATAGAGAGGACCGGCAAACTCTTCGGAACATGGGGTAATAATTCTTACATTTTCCTAATGTTTATTTATTTATTTATTTTTGTTAACAAATCTGAAATCTTTTAAATTAGTCTTAAAAGACTAATTAGTCTTAAAATTACAGTGAACACAGATTTTCATCTATTTTTAAAGATTGGCATTCCTGTTTATTACCTGAGGAGAAGCTTGTCAATTTTGAATTTCTTTTTGTTTATTTTAGAAATTCCAAACTCTGTCGAGATATGTTTTTATACATATAATCTGTTTATCTCTTCAGGATTTGTTGGAAAAAGTAACGATTATCGTTATCATATTTTTTTTGCATTTAAATCACTCTGAATACCTCCCAGCGAAAAAAACAAGAGTATATATCCAAGATGGAATGTACCTGTTTATTTCAAATGTTTTTTTATCCATAATTTACAAAGGATTGTGTATTTGAACACAGACACGTTTTTATGCTCAACAGAAATTACCTACCAAGAATTGCTCGGCATACAAGACCCTGCTCTGGACAACACGGCCACAAATAAATCCAGGAAGAGTCGCCATATACAATAACCTTGGTTATTTTCATTATTATTATTTTGAAATCAGTTTGTGTTTGATTTATTTAGAATTTTTCCAGATGGTGATGATAGCGCTTTTGAGCTGTTCGGCATAGAGGATCCAGTAAGGACTAAAAAATCTTCAAGCGACTCTGATGCTATTAATATATAGGCAGGCAGTATAATGGTTAGGGAACTGGGCTTGTAACATTAAGGTTGCAGGTTCAATCCCCAGGTGGGACACTGCCGTTGTACCCTTGAGCAAGGTACTTAACCTGAATTGCTTCAGTAAATATCCAGCTGTATAAATGGATTGTAGAGAAATGTCAACTGTAAGTCGCTCTGGATAAGAGCGTCTGCTAAATGCCTGTAATGTAATGTAATATTTCGATTTTATCCCCTCGCCGTACGGCCTACCCTGTAATGGAATACAACCCCAAAATGTGCAAAACTCCAACTCGCCCCAAATTACTTGGACCAACAGAACTCACGGTCCATGAAGCAGAGCTGTCCCGTTCACCACATGAGGAAATAATTAATCTCTTGACTCAAACGGAACATTAATACATTGCAGAAGATTTTGGATTGGTGTAATGCTTTTTGGAGATAATCGCCCCCTGTTCTCTTCACCAACATGCTCCACCAGTGCACGTGATGCAGTCACATCTGGCGTCCTCTCTTGGGCCTTTTCCGCCACTACGTTGCTTCCTCGCCCCAAATTACTTGGACCAACAGAACTCACGGTCCATGAAGCAGAGCTGTCCCGTTCACCACATGAGGAAATAATTAATCTCTTGACTCAAACGGAACATTAATACATTGCAGAAGATTTTGGATTGGTGTAATGCTTGGAGATAATGGCTTTTAAAAGAACACATAATGACACAATTTTGACTCAGGGCAAATCAATCCTTTTTTACAAAATCTGGTAGATACATTAAATGGTTAATCTTTTTCCTCCGAGCTGGTGACTATGATTAATCGAACTAATGAATCGCTCGCCCCCGAACATGACGTTAGTCACACACTACCTACATCAGAAACTGTAGAGCAGAATACTGCTGTGCCGGTCTTCTTTGAAGAACTGGACAATGCTTTAGGGTAAATACAGCAAATCAAAACATCGCATGCTGCCAGTTTCAACGCCGGGGAAATCAGACCTTTTTACAAAATATGGTAGATGATTAAACAACAAGGTTTTACCCCCTTAAATGAGATATGTGGTTAATCAAATTAAGAGTAGCATATCCCCGAACATATTGTTAATCACGTGGACCCTATAGTAAAACCTGTAGATCAGGTTTCTGATGGCTCTGACATCTTTGAGGAATTGGAGGTCAGCTCAGAGCACTTACAAAGAAGGGGTGCTGTCCATGGGGCTGGCAACGAAGACCACCAGACATTACAAATTGTTCACAGGGAGCGCTTCAATTGAAATTAGACAGCGTTTCAATTTTGCATCGCTTTACAATGTTGACAGTTCTATACTCTAGTTTTCTCGAGTTGTGGGGTGATTCAGTGTTGAATCACGTTTCGGTCTGGTTACCTCGGGGTGAAGTCAATGTGGATACTTTTATGTGGGGATTTTATAAGACTTGGATATTAACAATTTGATCCCAAGGGATCCATGTATTAAATTTCTCTGGCCAGCCGACCAATTTCACTAAACGCATTTTCTGCCTGTTTTGCTTCTTTTCAGCCCAAAGTCTTTTCCACTTTAAAAGCTTTGTCTTTTCCCACAAAAATCTTTTGCAGTTCTTTCTCATAAAATGTCCCCTCTATCCTTTCACTGTCATAGTGTTCCAGTCTGTACACAGGTTGGACCCTGGGGACACATTCTACAACCGTGAAATACTCATCTGTAAAACGTTGCTCATAACCTTTCACAAAAGGCCCTTTCGGGAACTCGGACAGTATCAAACCTCAATCTTTTTTTTCTTCTCACTCCTTTGAAACAATCCGTATAAAGTTTTTAAAACGTATTTTCACTATTAACTTCAACAGGTTTCATTTTAATCCTGCTGTAATAACCGTGGTTGTAAGCATTAACCATGTCTTGTACTACATTAATGTATTTTCTTGTGCTGACTGCAGTAAAGTAATGCTACATTTTACTTTTCAGCATGTGGTTAACCCTCTTCACTACAGAAGCTTTTGCTTCATTTCCTGTAGCAAAATGTCTAATGTTATACTTTTTCAAAAGATTTTGGAACCCTTTGTTGAAAGAGTCCTTGCCTCTGTCTGTTTCTAGCTTCAATGGCTTTCTTCCATTTTAGTATGCTCACAAAGGCCTTTGCTACTTCAGAACCAGATTAGTCTTTTAATACACAGACCCAAGCATACTTTGACAGTATATTATACAGGTTAGCATAAACTTCATGTTGTTATTTTGTGCGGCAAAAAACTAGACAAATCAGCTAGATCACCTTGCCATTGTGAGTCTACGTTGCTAACAAAAACCTGGTTTTGCTTAAAACTTTTAAAACTTTTAATATAAAAAGGGTCCCAGTTGCCTTACATCAAGGAACTTTATGAAATCCACACAGGCTTGAACTCAAGAAGAGTTGCCATCAAACATTCTGCAACCTTATCAACACTTACATTTTCATTCCTATGCAATTTAATTATACAGATATCAGCTACGTAGGTAAACACAAACAAAACGTGAGGAATCTTGCAACCCCATTGATTTTGAAACAGTGTTGTAAAAAGGTCATGTAAATAGACATGTAATGGTGTTCTACATTGTATAGGGTGTGGCAATATTTCATTCCAGTTTTCACCCAGAAACTTGTCTCACATTAGCCATATGCGCTTCTAGGGACGCAAAATTTACCCCATGGGGTGGTTTGTGGTTTGTAACTATGTCCGGGTTTGACACCTTCAAGGGTTTTCAACAGGAGCGTGCTCAGCTGCTCAGCCAAAATGTCTTTTCTCACTCGTCCGGTGTAGAAGTTTCCCATGTCTATGACTTTGATAGGGGATTTTTCTTGGACCAAAAGGTCAAAACTTCCAAAGGTCCAAAAAGTTTGTCTCGTTCCTCTTTGGGGATTAGGTTTTTCAATTCTCTCGGTTTATCACGAATGTATGGTTTGTTCTTGAGATCATAAATCACAATCTCTGCAGCTCCTTGAATTTTTTCCAGAGAACTCTGCAAACCGGACATCCCGAGGGCAATGTTCAACGTGTCACACAGCGAAGGCTGAAACAGCCTCTAAAGCAATTTTTCCAAATTAAAAGATAAATAATTTGGCTCAGGCTCAAGCAAACAACAGTGCTGCCTCTGACTATGATGGCTGACGACACAACCATAGCAGTTCTCTTTGAACTCTTCCTCTATTATAAACAGGGGTGCACATAAGTGGTACGCCAGTACGCAGTTTGCATCCTGAAATGTTAATCGCGTCCTCAAACATTAATTGCGCACCAAGCAAGACGACAAACTTTTGAAACATATGCGACTTTAAGTTTGATCAGTCCATCACTGGTAAGTTAACTAACTAACTAACTAGTCTTGCTTGGTATGCAATTAACGTTTGAAAGCAATTAACGTTTGAGGTGTACCACTTATGTGCACCCCTGATTATAAGGTCCAAGATGCAGACCATGCAGGCTTTAATATTGGTAACAACTTTGGAGAGAGCGGCAGCGTCACTTTCAACAGAATCAGCCGAGGCCTGTGGCAGGTAGGTCAGATTGCCTTTACCCAAGTCCCAACGCAGATGCCCCAGCCAGCCGTCGGTGTCTCCGAAGTCAGAGGCTCCAATACTTACGCTGAATAAGCTGCGAGCCATGGTTCTGCTTCTTGACAGGGCTGTTTGAAAACGCACACCCCTTGACACATTTAAATACAAAACAGGTCAAAGAAAGGAGGGGTTAAAAATGAAAGGAGGGCTGGGGGGGCCATGCTAGGCGTTAGTGATAAAAGGTTTTTGGAGGGGGGGAGTTCTGGGCCTATGCTGCTACATTCTATTAGTCTGTGCCCTCACCAGAAGTAATCTGTCTTAATAAAATGTATGGCACCCCAACTCTTACACCACAAAAACAAACAATCTATCTTGTTAAAGTTGGTGTTTAGTTTGCACTGGTCTTTCCAAAGAAAAGCGGCATCTTCAGCTTGCTGCTCCATATTCTCAAGAAGCGACATTGCGATTTAAACAATCCGCTCTTCACCGGTCAGCTCAATTTGAACACTATGTACCCTGTTTTAACGTTCTGGGGTATCTTGTAATTTCCTCCAGATCCTCCAGCACACAGGATATGCACTCTGGGGCTCTTCCACCCCCAAAACCCATTCCTAATTTTCACCACAAAGGCCTTCTCTGATTTTGTACCAATCACCCCAAAAAGATTAAATAAATGGTATGTCAGTGTTAAACACTGAAGACTTGTCCATCATGTAGAGCTTGACCGTTCCCCTCTCTGAATCGAATTTGTAGCCGGCAATTATTTTGGTCAATGTTAGCCATTGCTGCTCCAACAACTCCACAGGCTCCGGCAATAGCCTTGTTTTAAACAGAATTCCTTTTATCGGCACACCCGGGCAATTAGAACAAGCCATTGCAAATTAGCGGATAGGGCTGAAGTTGAAAGTTGTAAAAAATGGTATTCATCATCTTCATGATGATCAAAGAACATCAAAGAGGAAGGCAGAGATTAGATGTCATCAAAGGGGTTATGCAGGTCAAAGGTCACCATGCCCGGGTAACTCTCTTCCGCTAATAGCGTATTTCTTCCCTCAGGCAACGTACATGAATTTAAATACTTCAGGTTTATAAATGGATGACATGCTGATCTTTTTAATGTAATTAGTTAACGATGAATGCTTACGCTTTCACTGGACCACAACATATTTGGCAATAGACATGCAGATGCAACTTCTGAAGTACTATTATTGGTCACGGGCTGTAAGACGTCGCTGTTTATGATGAGCGTAAAGGGCGCTCTCTAGAATACACTACTGAATTGTGGTAAAACATGAAACCTTTAATCATCTATGTTTATATTACGAGGAACAAACATGAATTGTTCATTGGTCCATAGCTATCTCCCCCTTGGCAATGTAGTACATTTATGAGCCAGAATAGGTGGATTTTTAGATGCGCTTTAAATGCCATTTTAAATGTTTAAACTCAATATTCCAAATGAGACAAAAAGCATTGAAAACCTGTTATTCCAAGACTTATTTCAGAAACCACAATAGAAATATCCTGGATTCAAGCATAAGTCTATTTTTTAAATATTGTTTTGTGCCCCTCCCAAAGAAAGGGGGAAAATGTAAACTTTTCCAATTTGGTCCAAGCTGAACTTGTTTGGACTCATATACACTATTTTCCTGAACACATCTCTCTTCCCAGAGGTGGCTGTACAAAGTCTTCTCAGATCAGTCTGCATGGGTGACGGCTTGCTGAAGTATTGGGGTATTAGCACAGGCCCAGCTTGAAAGCTGTGTCTGTATTCAGCCGCCGTTCCCCGTTGAGGGCCCGCTTTGGCTCATTCTCTCCTATGGGGCAGATCCAGGTCAGTTGACTGAAGCGGCAATATAAACAAGCTGAGCGACTCCCGAGAGATCCAGGGAGAGCAGTCGTCTTCTGCTCTAACCAAGGTTCCATCCAGCAGGACATGTGTGGCACCGGCCAACCTCTTTGCTGTAAAAGAATAATTTTTACCCCACTTGCATTTGATTTTACTGCTGCTAATAATTGTACACTTGAAAAGCGGATTAAGAGAAACGTCTGTGCCCCCCCCAAAAAAGGAAAATTAAAACTGTGACAAGATTAATGAACATCCTCCTGACGACAAGCATGCGGCTTCAGTCAGAGATGGAGGGAGGGAAGAGGGTGTCGCCTTGCACGTAGTGAAAGACAAGGTGACATCCTTTTCTAATTATCTGCCCAAAAGACAGTCGATTTCGCTTATAATGACGGTGATGAGCTCTTTCAGCGATGCACACAGGCAATATGACGCTAAGTGATTCAACAATAGCGATATGATTTGGGGGGGTTTCACCACACAGGATGTCAAAAAATTATGAAACATTTGCAGAACTCTGTGGAGGACCAGTGGAAAACAGTATGCCACCAAGTCATACTGTATTAGTGGCTGATATCCAGTCATTCCCCTGCTGGGTAATTGCCCATTATAAATACAGAAGCACTGTATGCAGATATTTACCTCCATTACAAGAGGCAGTTTTTTTTTCCAACATCCAAAATTTCCTTACAGTACTTTGAACACAACTTGGTAATTTAAAGCAGGCAATGGAATTTCTACTTTCTCCAGTGCAAAGTTTCGGTAGAGGAGCACTTCTTTAAAAGTGTGGAGGAATTTGACGTGAGTGGACTGCAACGCTTGCTGCTGCTTTATTTTCCATGTGAAAGGACAGATAAGCCGTGACTCTTACAGTCCAGCCGCGTGGTGCTCAGAAGATGATTTTAATCACGGCAACCAGAGTTATCGACCGGGTGGGCGTTGTGTTCAATATAAAACTAATTTCTAATGTCAATTATTCATTAACAGGAATGTTGGGGCATTCGCTGTGTTTTTTGGGCTTGACTCCGTAATGCATGAAGTAATTTTATACACAGCAAGCATGGCAATAGCGTTATCTGCATGCGATCAATAGCGGGTTTCGGCATTGCTAATTGTTCCTGCATTCCTCCCCCTCCACTTCTCTGGATGAAGTCAATGACCTGCATTTTATTACTTGCTGTCTGGGGGAAATTCCGATCTGGCAGATGGAAGTTCAAGTTGACAGTTTGAATCATGAGTATTTATTTCAAATATCACTTTTTTTAATGTTTGCATTGATTTCTTAACCTTTACTCAGGCTTGGGGTACCTTAGGCTTCTGAAATCAGGTAATATGATACCGCCGAAAACGTACAGTCGAGGGTGTAAAATTAAGTCAAACTCCACTCGAAAGTGTTCATTGTCATTTCAATATTTCCATTATTTTCCTTCTGCTTACACATACTGCTGGCATCATCCTGAATTTGCAGTCTGTAGAAAATGGCTCAACAAAGAGCAGTGTGCAGCTGTCTCCCACATGCAATGCTTGGGTTCAGAGGTGAACTTACCTGGAATTATGGGAGACAGGTGGCAAACAGACTCATAAACCACTGCAACAATGCTGCAAAGGCCCAGGAAGTCAGGGTCATGCCTTTGTGAAGGTTTAGTTGTCCATGTTGGTGCTATTACACCAGGAAAGGTTTTCCATCCCCCACAAACTCGTCTGATACCACTGACTAGAGGGCAGCTATAAATAAGAGAAGCTTCCATTTATTTCTTGCAGCAACTGCCTGCCCATGCTGGATGGCTGCTGTCACCCTTCATTGAAAATGTTTATTAGACCCCCCAGCCAAAGATAAGTTTTGTGCAGCAAGCTCATGCCGGCTTCCTTCCCCCCTCCCTGGGGCGGACAGCTAATTGCCGCCCGCTAGCGGTACTTCCGGCCAGGGCCGGACTGGAATCGAACCCCAGCCGCAGTGGGCAACTTGCATTCCGGTTGAGTTCCTTTACCGTTACGCCACCCGGGAGGCCTGGAAATGTTTATTTTTTTACACTGGCATCTTTGAAAGACAGGGATCAAGTCTATAATCGCTGAGAAACCTTTTTGTCAATAGTCCTTTCTTTTCCCTGGAGTACGTTCTCTCAACAAACAAATACTGTATGCCACTGAAGGATGTCTGACTGATATTCCACCCTGAGCTGTGTGCGTGCTGTTCTGCCTAATCAGCAACATTATTCCCATCATTAAAACTTTCTGCTCCGTACTCTGTTGTGTACAGTCTTAAATAATTGCTGGTCTCTTATAGTAGCTGAGTATCGCTTACCATTTTAAGAAATGAACGCTGGTGTCTCTTATAAATGTGAGGACCATCTCATCCATTGCTTTAAAGGGGGCGAGCCCTACTCATGGACAACGATGTCGCCCTGGGTGGGACTGCAAAGCCTTACGTTGGAAACAAGCATGCGATTTGGAGAAGGACAAAGAGGAGCTGGAAAGAAATGATCTGGTTATTGATGATGATGATGATGATGATGAGTGAGTAACATTACATTGGTCTCTATAGCTACTGTATTATGAATTTTACTGTACTAAGAACCATGTTTTTGCAATGCTCAGTTACGTTGTTACTTTTAGTGATATTGTCAGCATTTCATATGTGAACATTGACAGCGTTGAGGCTAAGATGTTCATGTTCAAATTCAGGTTTACCGGTAATGTTATGCCTAGTCTGTTGATAGTGCTGGGTATGAATTATCAGACGCCTTAACGGCCATGATCGGTGGGTTTTTTCCAGCGTTATGACATAATTATTTTAACATTCGATATTTAGTCTTGTGCCAATTTTGTATATGGTATAAAAAGTGTGACCATTCACACATCCAAAAAGTGTAATGATTTCAGGCAGGAAAGGATATGAAATTCAATCGTGAGTAAAAAGTGCCACGCAACGCTGGATAACTCCCAAACACTCTGACAAAGGTCTGTGGACCAAAAGGGCAGCAAATTAAATCATTGTGACATTTATGACGTAACATGTGCGCAAGTTATTACAAAACAGTTTTTGACTAAGTCCAATTTAACTCTGCACGCTTACAGTGATGGACACAGACACAGACTGGTTGGTCATTAAATTTTTATTTTTTTGCTAATATATTTTTTATTGAACATATATAGAAGTTTTGAGCAGTACATAAGTTAAAGAGTTTTAAATGTCTTTTTTTTGTCATGGGAGGACCTAGGTGTATTCAAGTATTACTGCGCTTCATAATAAAAACATCTGAAAGAGGGGTTCAGTGAATTTAGATGTGTGATTATGACATTTATTAAGTATTACAATTGATAATACAGCACTAAGATTGCTGCTTGATCGATGGGGTCTAGTATAAAGGTACTAAAAAAAGACAGAATAGTAGAGACAGATGGTAGAAAATGGGGACTTTTAAGTTAAAGAGTGGACACTGGATGGAGGCACTGATGTTAAGAGCTTGACCAATCACATTCTAGGGCAGCATCCATTTTGTGTTGGACCTTCATGCCATATTGGTTTGATGTGCCTCAATTAGGTTACTTGGAATATGATATCGAGGGAAGGTGGATGTTTCCTGTCAATATATTACTTCTGAAAGGCATTTGAAAATGGTTTGGAAGTTTTAATGCATTCTCTTTTTTAAATCATGATAGTAATCAATTAATCAAATCTCCCCAATGTGTATGGAAATGCTTTACATGCAAATGAACATATTAAAAGTATGTACAGGTAGACTGGTTACTGTTAAATGCTTTCTGAAGTCCAGGGGGTGTGCTGAGCTTTATACAAAGAAATATTGTTTTACAATGAGTTTTAAAACAATCTGCCTCCTATCAGATTGTGCTGTAAATTTACAATGTGTTTCCACACTGCTGTGTAGAAGAAGAAAAAAACAATTTGCAGACTTCCAGCACCATTAATCCTGCACATAGTTTCATGAGAAGAGGACTTGCAGGTGGTGATTCCTGCCTGCCTGTTGTTTTACGACAGATTTTGTTTTAAGTTAATGAAAAACAAACATTGCACAGAATTCAGTCTGTCACATTTTTTGTCTTATCATCTCTGTTGACTTGAAGAACCACCAATGGAATATAGTGGAAGGCTGAAGATGACAAGGTTTTTTTAATCATAATTAAATGGAACAATTCCATGCAATTTCTCGTAACTGCATGCCTTTTAAAAAAATCACTTCCATTAATTTTGTTTTGACAGTTTGGAATCAAAACTGCGTTTTTAATTAATTGTTTTGGATCCAAACAGACATATCACAGGATATTAAAATAACAGACAGTGCCCCCCATCCCTTCCTGTGCCAGCAGGAATGAAAGCATAAAAAGCGTTCTACTTGGCTTGAGGAATTACCCCCCCCCCCCCTCTCTAATTAGATTACACATGGAATGTACAGCTTGCATGTCATGGTTTTCCAGTTCAGAGTTGTGGATTTGGAGTCGGGTTGTAATACTGCTGAGATTTCCCTGCAGTTGTTTTTTTTTTGGTTGACTGTAACTTGTAGGTATGAAAGTATGGTGGTTGGCATTGTTCAGCAACTCTCAGGTTGTGGGTTCAATTCCTACTGGGATCACATATACTGGCAATATACCAGTGGGTTGAAAAAGTATTCAGACCCCCTTAAATTTTTCACTCTTTGTCATATTGCAGCCATTTGCTAAAATCAATTAATTTCATTTTTTTCCTCGTTCATGCACACACAGCACCCAATATTGTCAGAAAAACACAGACTTGTAGAAATCTTTGCAGATTTATTACAAAATAAACATTGAAATATCACATAAGTATTCAGACCCTTTGCTGTGACACTTGTATATTTAACTCAGGTGCTGTCCAATTCTTCTGATCATCCTTGAGATGGGCCTACACCTTCATTGGAGTCCAGCTGTGCTTAATTATATTGATTGGACTTGATTTGGAAAGGCACACACCTGTCTATGTAAAGGTCCCACAGTTGACAGTGCATGTCAGAGTAAAAACCAAGCCATGAAGTCCTAGGAACTCTCCATAGACCTCCGAGATAGAATTGTGTTGAGACATAGATCTGGGGAAGGGTATAAAAACATTGCTAAAGCATTGAAAGCACCCAGGAGAACAGTGGGCTCCATCATTGTGAAATGGAATAAGTTTGAAACCACCACAACTCTTCTTAGAGCTGGCCGTCTGGCCAAACTAAGTAACCGGGCAAGAAGGGACATGGTCAGGGAGGTGACCAAGAACTCAATGGCCACTCTAAGAGAGCTTCAGAGTTCCTCTGCAGCGATGGGAGAACCTGGTAGAAGGACAAACATCTCTGCAGCACTCCCATCAATCAGACCTTTATGGTAGCACTTGGCATTCAGGCCAAAAATTTCAATTTGTGTCTCATCAGACCGGATAATCTTTTTCCTGATGCTCTTAGAGTCCTTTAAGTACCATTTGGCAAACTCAGGTGGGCTGTCATATGCCTTTCACTCAGAAGTAGCTTCCGTCTAGCCACTACCATAAAGGTCTGATTGATGGGAGTGCTGCAGAGATGTTTGTCCTTCTACCAGGTTCTCCCATAACAAGGCACTACATACACCATTCACTCACACACTCATACCTACGGGCAATTTAGACTCTCCAATTAGCCTAACGTGCATGTCTTTGGACTGTGGGAAGAAACTGGAGTACCCGGAGGGAAACCCACGCGGACACGGGAGAACATGCAAACTCCACACAGAAAGGCCCCCGGCCTGGAGCATATATATATATACTGTAGGTGATGTGTAAGCGCAGAACATGTTCATGACTCAGAACACCTTAAGCAGATCTCATGTACTCCGGGGTCTCACAAGTGCAGCTTAGAGTCAAGTTGGGCACAAGGTGCGCACTCAAACTGCACATTCATCATTCATCACTAATTTTGAGGGATAGAAAGAGTCATAAAGTAAAATCATTAACAACATTTTACCATGCATATTTATATATATATATATATATTCAGGGGGTAGGCAAAATAATGAAAAACAAATGAAAAAGGATCGTATCTTGAAACAACTAAATGACAATTAAAAAGGAGTCTACAAATGTGTTTTCTATTAATGATAATACTAATTACCATTATGTTTCTGCTATAAAAGATAGCAACATAAAAAATCTAACAGAGTTTGAAAGAGGTCAAATAGTTGGTGCCCGAATTGTAGGTGTGTAAGTCACAGAAACTTTATTTAAAAAAATACAAATATGAAAAATACAAAGCCATTTTAGGTGATTAGGATGTTCAAGATGTTCCCATATTCCAAGACAATAACTAGATTTATTAAATAGATTTCAACGGCCTTCATCTCTCAAATAACTGGAGGCTTTCCTTCCTGAAAAGCTGTTCTGAAGGCAAAGGGCAGCCCAAATCCTTATTAGTTAATAAATATTCATATATTATTTGGCTTTTGGCTATTAAATATACAGTACAGAAAAGGTCCAAGTAAATCAAATGTCCAAATATCATTAGAAAAAGGATACAACTTGCAACCTTGGACAAAGGAAGCTTGACTTTGGAGATGTGCATTAAATATGCAGCACAAATGTACACGAAAAAATGGAAGGATCAATGAGAAGTCATCCACAAGAGGAGCTACTGGGGTTACCGGCTCTCGCTGAGACACCTACGCCCTCACTCGACGCATCTCCCTCTGATCCAGGGCTGGACTGGCTATATAGTCTACCGGGCAGATTCCCGGTGGGCCGGTCTAGTTTTGGGCCAGTAGGGCGGTAGAATTATTATTTTTAATTAAAAAAAATATAAATATATATTATACCACGGACCGGGTGTTCCGAGGGGCGCAATTATTTTTTCACGTAGCACCCCCGTCGACAGAAAATGGGGCGCCGTTTACGTGGCACCGGGTGCTGGCAACCGGGCTACGCCACTGGATGGGCCGGTCTGAGCCAAATGGCAGGGCCTATTTTTTGTCCCAGTCCAGCCCTGCTCTGATCTCTTAGCCAGCTCCACCGAGCCTCCTCTATCCAACCTGAGCTCAGAACCGAATGCAACACAACGCTCCCGCGCACTACGTCAGCTCCTGTCCTAGTTGCACTCTCTGCAGTTTATCCTTTTTAGCCTCAAAATAACTCAACCCCCACCCCCCCCCCCCTCCACCCCAGCTGAGAGCTCCTTCACAGCAAGCCACCTCTTAGGTCTTACATTTGTCTTGTCAGTCAGGCATTGAAGTGCTATTGATGGACATAATAACACAGCCCCCATCCACAACTGCCCCCCCAACGTCACACCCACACACACACACACACACACACACAGACACACACTTTCCACTTAAATAAAGACTGTCTATATGGGTCAGAGCTCTGCTGGATGAGACTTGACAAACAAATGAGTATCGGCCGGAATGAGCAAGTATTAAAATGCACAAAGGTGGACCTGTGGGAGGCCTAACGGTCGAATGCGGTTTGCCAGCTCCCCGAAACTCGGAGGCCAAACCCTCCCTTGCACCTCGGCCAAATGTGGAGGGGTGGCTGAGTGATGGGGGTAGAGGCGAAGAAAGAATGGGTTGCACGCTGTGTTGGCTGACTGTGAGTATAATAGAACCTAACGGCGAGTTTGACGGGCACTCGGGGTCAAGGGAAACGAAGGCCCAATGTCAACTGAATTCGACGCGATTAAGAATGCGTTTTGCGGGGTGCAAGCCGTGAGCGTTGATGGAGCCGAGCAGACAAAAACAACCAGATGTAGGAAAAAGAAGGCACATCGACTTCATTGAAGCATTGCATCAGAAACATTCACCACCTACAACTTTGACACATTCAAGTAATCATTTTCATTTCAATGTTTTTTTTCCTTCTCCTAAGTTTTTCCTGAAATACAGTAAATGTAGCGGTTCTGGGGACATTTAACCAAAATAGTGCAACAGATGTTTCATTTACAGATCCAGGAGGTTTAAAAAGGTCATATTTCTATACGCACTGCAGCTGGATCTGCTGGCTTGGGGCGAACGCTGCGTCGAGGTGTTTTACGAGCCCCCCTCTGTGGCTAGACAGAAAGAGGGTGGGTGTGGGCTGCTCCCACGGACCACGGATCATCACCTTGGTATGTGAGAACGTCCAGCTCTCCCGCTCTGCGGCACACTAATGTCTTTATTATGGAAACTACTGACAATTAAATCGCCAGATATAAAAATCCCACTATCCACCACCTCGTGTGTGTGTGGGCATGCCCATATAGCGCCGCTACTTTTGTCTGCGTCAGTGTTCTAGTACTGCCCATCGCCACCTCTTTTATTTTTCTGTCCCCATTTAATTCTTGAGTGCTGCAGATGCCAAAACCTATCCTGACCCATTCCACAGACTATCTATGCGTTCCTGTAACCGAAGTTCTTACAACAATGGGGTCAATGTTAGTCATTAGATTCCGATTCTTGACACACTTCCCCCGGCTTCTTATTTACTACTCAAACTGTAGTAAAAGTGGCCAGACACATTCTACAGGAACACTGGTAGGGAGAACCAATGGGGGGAAAGCCCCGCATCAAACGTGAAAAAGAGTCATCTATTATTTCTCCCTCGCCACACCAATGTGTCAGTGGAACAGCTTCAAGGCTTATTTCTCTTTTGACGAACAATTTGGCGAATCATTTATTTTGCCCTGGCTGTAGTGGTACTATCTACGGGGTTGTAGGGGCTCCAGACCATATCATTACACACGATTCGCTCGTATATTTAGAAAAGCACTTTTTTTGCTGGACTTGAGGGGGTCATTCAGGTGTACAAAGGCTGCTCTATGATTAATGCATTCCTAAATTAATCAGGGCATTCTCTTATTTTGTGCTCTTTGTAATTAGCCAGACGTGGCCTAGTTTTTTTTTTTTTTTTTTTTTTTTACAGGCAGGCAAGACACATACATGCATGAGGTGTTGGGAACATAGCTCAGCCCTCTTAAATTCCTATGTATCGACTCTGGGTTCATTCCTTCATGGTCTGCATGGCCAAAATCACAGTAACCTCGACATTACTAATCCCAACGAGGTGAAACGGTGCCCTGGGTGGCCCTCAGCTGTCTGCTCCACTGTCAGTCCGAACTGTTGTCACACACCCACAATGTGAATCCCTCAACTATCTTCCAGCAAGATATTCTTCACTCCTACTCTGTAAATTACTGAATTTATACAAAAATCATTGTTTCCTAAAATTCCCGTGTGGTCAATTCTTTCCCCATCATGTTTTCACTGTGCTCTAAGGTACACACAGTATGAACCCCGCGCGCATGGATTCTATTTTGACTCTCGTACAATGCAGCGAACATGTAAAACCTTATGAAAGAGGTTGAATGTAAAACTGCGCGGATAAGTGTTCCACGCAGAACATCAGAGATTAACTTAACAGGTCACTGCACAGAGACCGGTCGAAGCTGGAAACGGAGGAGTGTGTGTGTGTGTGTGTGTGTGTGTGTGTGTGTGTGTGTGTGTGTGTGTGTGTGTGTGTGTGCATGAGAGAGAGAGAGAGAGAGAGAGATGTTTTTTCAATACTGGCTGTTGCTAACTACAGTTCAGTCAGAAATAGTATTTCAGAATATTACAGCATTGCCATCTGTTGAATGGGTAATTGTGTAAGTGCTGTTGATTGGGGTATTATTGTGTTTTGAGGATAAAATGTGTTCTGAACAGTGGTGGACACTAACAAAGTACATTTACTTTACTTTTACTTATTACTGTACTTACATTTTTCAAGTATCTGTGCTTACTTATGTATTTCCAATTTTACTTTTCTTTTACTTTCACTCCACTAGATTTCCAAGGCAAATGTTCCCCTACATGTTATATGTAGGACTTTTTACTTTTACTTGAGTAATATTTTATCAGGGTATCTGTACTTTTACTCAAGTAAAGGGTTTGTGTACTTCGTCCACCACTGGTTCTGAAATTAGTTTGAACTGTTACTTACAGCTATTCCTAAATATTTCATTATATTGTGCAATTGTTTTTATTCGTTTTCTAAACTATGCAGTTCCTATCTCCACTAGATGACTAAATCTATCAACTGCAATACATGTTAAAAGCACAGAGTTTTTGTCTTCATCTAACAATTCATCATTACATTCTACTCGGTGTCACTCGTGGATTTCACAATTTAGTCACCTTCCATGCGGTTTCTTCCCAATTGCCCCTCACCTGTCTTTAGCTCACCATTTCGGCTTTGATAGAATAAACTCTGTTTGGGTCACGACACAACTAGCAAGAGATGGCTCAATTATCTTTAGGGGCCAGTGTCATTGTATTTGGCTCACTCATGTCAAGCTGCAATATTTTTCTTTCTCTTGTCTCCCAACCGTGCCTCTGCCATTGTACTTCCCAATAACATGCCATTCTAATAATTGCCAAACATCCCTCCACATTCGTCGTGGTGTTCCTCTGTAACAAACAGGGATGAGCTGGTCCCATCAAATTTCTGTGCAGCGCACTTAACTGTTACAGAAAACTACTGCTAATTCATTGATTGTCAACTCAAATTAAACAGATTAGGACCAGATGAAGATTCCAAATCGAAGCCTGCCACTTCCTCTGCAGAGTAAACCTTCATCAAAATGATACACTCAACTCTCTCATGAACTATAGCTCATCAAAGTCATTTCCGGCATCACTATCATTCTGATCAACAAGTCCGTACTGATAAGCCATGGATACCTAGCGAGACCACAATTGCCTGATTTCTATTCATTTTCTTTCATTTGGTCTTTCATTTGATTATTAACCTATTTTTGTCACACCTGTAGTCTCTACCTCATTGGCATTCATACTTTCCAGCCCCTGGTGTTCAGAGCAAGGACAGTGGAGTGCTTAGAGCACTTTGATTCCTGGTAGAAATTATAAGCCAGAAAAGGCTTATCAGAACTGGGAAATAACAGTAATTTGCATAAATAACAGACTTTTTTTATCTTAAATAACCCCCCACCCCAACCCCCCTCAGCGCTTTTATTCAGGAAATAACCAACTGGCTTTATGTTGCTAGGCAACTGTAATACAAGTGTATATTGTGTTGTCTTTGAGTTCAGTGATGCGCATATAAATATGCCCATTTATAAATGCTTCTACTTTCATAAAATGTTCGGAATATGACGTAGATTCAGACATTTGTGTACCCTCTGTCCATCTGACTGAGTGTGAAAAACTGTTTGCTCTCGCACAGTGAATACAAGACAATATCCCGGTTTAAGCACCAACACCAGGGCAGTGTATTTACAGGTTTGCACCGTGTTTGTCATCATCCGAGTGTGACACAGACTCAGAATCGGGGTCAGATACTGATGCTCCTCCTAAAATTCAGGTCCCAATCGCCTCACCAATACATACTGGTACACAAGCTAGCAGTCGTAGCTCGATAGCTAAATGTGAAGTTCCAATTAGCAAGCTCATTGGGAACCTCTAGTGTTTTTATTTAGCAAATTTCTGTGACAATTCAGAGCTGAAGGAGGTTGACCATACCACTGTTAGTCAGCTCTGTTCTAAGTCAGTCAGTGAGTGCATGTAGCAAGCAAGCCAAGCTAGCTAGCTATCAAAGTGGAGAGTGTTCTCAAAATAATTTTGAGAATTATGTTTTTCACTTGGAAGTTGTAGGATAAAATGTGCAAATAAAGGTGAAAAAAGTCAGATTGAATATGTTTTAATTTCAGGCTGTAAGGCAACAAAAGGTGACATTTTTGAGATGGGGTGTAGATTTTAAAGGGGCACTGTATATGTTGATATATCTGTATATTAACTGCCTTCAGCCATTAAAACTCTCATGCAACGTAGAGAGTTAGTAAGGCATGCTTTAGTAAATCAGACCGAATACCTAATTGGCCTAATTGACAAAATCTCCACACTGTTAACCCCAGGTATACTTATGCATGAACAGATTTAACTATGTATATAAAGTAAAGTCACAAAGTGACATAACCCCAGCAAAGTGCATCGTAACAGCGATTTTACCCATTGCGACCGTTTAGTCAATCCGACATAGATATTGCGATCTTGTAGCAACTGCTTTTCCAACACAGTCCTTTAGTAAATCTGGCCCTGAGGGGTTTAAATAGTATATAAGAATTGAGATGGATTTATAGTACCAGTCAAAAGTTTGAGTACACCTTCCATCTGGACTACAGCTAAGCGGGCACTCTTTCATTCTTGAGCAAGATAACAACAGCGAAACACACCTTGAAGTTGTGCAAGAACTATCTGGTGAAGGGGGAACGTGAAGGACAACTCAAACTAAGGACCTGGCCTGCCCAGTGTCCAGACCTCAATCCCATATAACTTGTATGGGATGAACTGGACAGAACGGTCAAAGCAAAGCAACCCACAAGTGCCTCTGGGAATTGCTGCAGGAGAGCTGGGAAGACATATCGGGTGATTTCCTGCTGAAACTTATTAACCGAATGGCCCGTGTTTGTGAGGCTGTTATCACAGCAAAGGGTGGCTATTTTGAGGAATCCAAGATTCAATTTTCAATTCAATTTTATTGAACATTGCTTTGATGTTCCTTTTGTTTATCGTTACATGTGTTTTTTTGTAATTTTCAAGTATTTAAAGAAACTAATATGGTGTAAAACATTGTCAATTATGAGATAAACCTAGTTTCCAGCAGGTGTACTCAAACTTTTGACTGGTACTGTATGTTGACAAAGACCTGGGTCACCCACATAAGTAACACTTTTATTTTTGTATTATTTTGTCTGCCTTAGCACAAAAACACTGTATACATTGAGAGCCTAGTTTTATCTTCCTATGTAGTCGTGTTCTATGCATTTTCCTTTTTTCTGTAGGATCTTTTCTGGTGTAACACTAGAGAGTATAGATTGGGAGCTGAATGGTCTTTTTTCTGCGCAGCAAAGCAATCCTTGAACCACCATCGCTGTCTGGGCCTGCGAATTGTGTTAGAGAACATTGGATGTCTTTAAGCCTTACTTATGGTTTTCACCTGACGGTGGAGAGACAGAGTTTTCACCTCAAGGACGGAAAGGGGAGCGCCTCATCCCTCGACGCCACTGGAGCAGAATTCACTATCGGATTAATAAATGGGCCTCTCGCCAGCGTTCTAAATTATATCTGAATCACTCACACACACACACACACACAAATGTTTTGATATTGAAAAAAACAACATGCCAAGTCAAGCAAATCAAATAATTACTCGGTTGTCTCAAGATCAGTTTGCGTCTTAAGAGCGATGGCTTTCTTCCCAACGTTAACAAAGAACAACACGTTAAAAAAAGCACTGGAAAAGGGTTGACTATCCTGAGCCACACGCATCATCTCAAAGCGCAATGTGGTTTTTTTTTCTTCATTGCAACCACAACACAGTCATTATGATTGTGTCTATAATTAACGGATAAGACCGCAGATTCTCTCTAATCTGATAATGAAGGTTTCACAGTAAAAATCAAGAATCCCTCATTTGTGGAACGGCATATTTACAAGATAATATTTCCATCTGCGCCTCGTCTCCGCCGACGTGGTTTTAATTGACATGTTTTTCTGTGTAATTTAAATCTGTCTTTTAATATAGGGCATTAAGAACAAAGGGCAGACAGACACGTTGAGTCCTTGATACAGACATCTAGAAGAGCTATCTCCAAATGTTACTTGCCACACAGAACTCTCATATAGGCTACGGTAGAAAGAGTGTATTTAAGCATGTTGGATCATATTGTAGGCGGCACGGTGGTGCAGTGGATAGCGCTGTCGCCTCACAGCAAGAAGGTCTCGGGTTTGAATCCAGGCCGGGGGCCTTTCTGTGCAGAGTTTGCATGTTCTCCCCGTGTCCGCGTGGGTTTCCTCCGGGTACTCCGGTTTCCTCCCACAGTCCAAAGACATGCACGTTAGGCTAATTGGAGAGTCTAAATTGCCCGTAGGTATGAGTGTGTGAGTGAATGGTGTGTGTGCCCTGCGATGGATTGGCGACCTGTCCAGGGTGTATTCCTGCCTCTCGCCCGGAACACATGCTGGGATAGGCTCCAGCCCCCGCGACCCTGACCAGGAATAAGCGGCTTAGATAATGGATGGATGGATGGATGGATGGATCATATTGTTATGTAGACTTGTAGGAACGCATAAGGAACGTGCTCCTTAAAAAACAATGAGATCCGTCAGCCTGGGCCAATATATAGGCTATCAATCTAAATGATCACTTGGTATATTTTGTAACACTCACCTTGAGCTCATTTCACATACAGTATTTGGCCGTTAACGCCATAATTCCAGGTTTAATTTGATGATTTCCAAATTTGAATAATTCTTGATTCATTTTAAAACTGAAAAATATCCCTCATTTGTGGAACGGCATATTTACAAGATAATATTTCCATCTGCGCGTCGTCTCAGCCTACATGTATTTAATTGACATGTTTTTCAGCTTAATTTAAATCTGTCTTTTAATATGGGGCATTAAGAACAAAGGGAAGACACGTTGAGTCGTTGATAAAGAAATCTAGAAGAGGAACTATTTAAAAAATGAAGCATAAAAAAACACGCAAATCGAAATGTTGCCCCAGGAGCACCGAATTACAAGTCCCATGAAGGGGAATAATGTCAAAGGGACACAACCTCGTTCCCTTTGTTTGCCAGTGACAAGCTGTGTCCGCGTGCAGTCGTGAGAGACGGAAGAGCGCGGCCGTGAGTCCCTTGAATGAAAGGTTCCTCAGGCCTGCGGCGTCTGTTTCCTCCTCGCCTTGTCTCCCTCTTTCAAATGTGCAAGTGTACCGTTTCTACAGTGTAAGTGCAAACCTTGAAGCTGAATAGCGTCTTGAGATAAAATACTGTCGGCGCTGGAATTCGTTTGCATTTCGCACAGCAGGGGAGAGACATTTACCAAGGCTTTGTCCAATATTTTGGCAATAAATGCTCCATCAGGTACATCTACATCGTCTGAAATTACTCTCGTATATCTGCTCTGCCACCTGAGTGAATTGTGCCTGTTTCCTATGCCCCTTTTACACAGCTTATTGAAACATTCTGGAAGTTTCTCCTCCAGGAATTGCTGTTTAAAATGGAGCTTTTTGCTTCACATACCCAGGAAGCAGTCATTTAACCACGGGAACAGCAGCTATCTCCAAATGTTACTTGCCACACAGAACTCTTATATATGGTAGAAAGAGTGTATTTTGGATCATATTGTAATGTAGACTTGTTGGAATGCATAAGGAACGTGTGCCATGCTCCTTAAAAAAAAATATATATATATACTGTATATATTCCAGTGTTTTTGCAGCAACTCATAATGTGTTTCCTCCAGCGATAATTTCCCTGAACCAATAATCATTCTACTCAAGCCTGCAGCTCTATTAGCACAGCAGTTAGCAGCACCTGTTGTCCTGTATATCAGGGTAGAAATGGTCACCACAGAGTCCCAACAGAATCTAATAATTCTGTTTGTTTGTGTTCTTTCCGTGGCAACCGGTGCATCAGGATCATGACAGAGGGTTGTTTAATTGCCTCCTAACATGCAGGTTTCCATGGCTCCCTGAACAAGCCATTACTCTCTATATTCTAATTACAGGGGTTCAAATATTGACAGTGCTGGGGGAAAAAAGGGATTCTGGAGATGTAAACAGAAGCTGGAGAGAGGGAAGTGGGGCGTGAGGAGTAATGCAGGAACACGGAGCCTTGAAGAGGCCCTGATTTGAATTATGAGCATTCGGTGGTTCACCAGCCCTTTGAAAGCTGACTGCAACTCAAATTATCACCACGATGCTCACTAGACGGCACGGCTGCATGCTGATTGCCTCGGAAGCTGCGATTCCTCTTCTGTGCAATAATTCAATCAGATTGGCAACTTTGATAATGCTTAGTGAGGAATTTGTTCTGCGGGTTCACTCAACAATATGTCTGTGGAGAGTGGTGCGCGCGCGTGTGTGTGTGTGTGTGTGGATGTGGATGTGTATGCATGTGTGTGTGTGTGTGCGCGTGTATGCTTACTTCCAATACTTGCATATAGTGCGCTGCTATGAAATTACATAGTGTTGTTGAAAATGCTAATCCTTTCAAAGAAAAAAGGAAGAAAAACCCACGCTGCACGTTAGGGGATGCATGTTAATTTGCAGCCAAAGTGTACGAAACTTCTTTGGAAAGACTCAATTTGTTTAATGTGCCGGGAAAGGATTAATTTCATTAAGTCCAAAATTTGCCGGTTGTCAGCATTAATATAGCATGAAGGTCAGGTTGATACAGTGCATCTTAAAAAATGACGGCAAAAGAAAATGCAACGGAAATAATAATGAATAGGTGAACACTAGAGTCGTGTGCACCGAAGTCTGCAATACGTTAAGCCAGACTGATACTCCCACAGGGGATCTTCTGCACTGTGCTATCTGAAGTGCACTTAAATAATATGCTCTAATTAAAAGCTACTATCTGTACCAAATTTTCGACATTGAATTTGGCATCATTGAGTTTACAGCTCATTAATACTATGAGGTGCTATGAGAGTAAAGCATGCTAACAGGATACAATGATGGCTTTTGTCAATATATAGTTGTATTGCAAATATATGTAAACAGCTGTATTTCCTGTTCCATTTCTTAATTGTCATGAGCTCCCCAATCAATACAATCATACACCTGAATTCCATTGATTACATAATCTACAGGATTTATTCCACTGCTTATTGCTTGGTAAATAAATAACATTTTCAATCGATCGATCAATGCATTTTATTTTTCTATATAGCGCACGTCACACCAGAGGTCCCAGGGCGCTGAACAATTAAAACGTATTGCAGAAGTACAAGCCGAGCATGGCGTTTTTCAGTGAGCAGGAGGTGCAGTGTTACCATGGTTGTAGATCACTGGATTATCTATCATGAAATGAAATGAAAATGAAATGAAATTATGAAATGAAATGAAATGATCTTTATTGTCATTATACAAGTACAATGAAATTCTGTGTGGCTTCTCTCAATATAGAAATAAAGTTAAAAATTAAGAATAAATTAAGAATTAAAAAATAAAGTAAAAATTAAAAATGAAGTAAATGAAGTGCAAATCAGTGCAAGTACAAATAAGAGCGATACAATAGATACATTGCAGTAAATGAACAAAGCAGTGCAACTTTTGTGCTTACAGATTGTGACTGTGATATCAGTCTTTGAGGGTGGAGGTGTGTGTGTGTGTGTGCGTTTGTGTGTCACCGTCCATGTTGTGTGTGTGTGTGAGTGTGTCCCTGTCCCTGATGTGTATGAGTGTGTGTGCACTCACAGTTCTTGGTATCATTCATAAATATATCAAAACCAAAAAGGCCCTTTCAACAAAGCTGACAGAGAGAGGAAAGCTTGACCAGGCACATCGCTTGTGTGTTTTATACCACCACATTTTGGAAAAGCGTCAGTCTGGACAGGGGTATCGGAGTGATTAAAGGCCACGCCTGCTAGCAGAGCAGCCGGGACGCACAGCTGCAGCTGTCTGCTTAAAACTGCGCTGCTCTCTCAGTAAAGCCCTTTTTTCACATGCACCCACGAATGTTTCTGTAATATTCCGTGTTGTCGTCATGTGGGAACAGAAGCCGAAGTCACTTTTCCGTGTAAGACGCTCTGGCAATTTCCCTGCTCAGGACTTAGTAAGATTTATGGAAATCTTCAGCCACGGCTCAAAAAGCAACAACATTCCTGGATAAAGCACACAAATGGTTACGATGTTCTTACGTATGGCGGTTTTACGTTGCCAGATAATGGTGCGTTCATAATACTGTATAATATATATATATATATATGTATATATATATATATACTATAATGAGTTATGTTAATGCACTAGCTAGCTAGCTAGTTAAATGATCAAACCAAACATTTAAACTATTGTTTTAACAATTTTAATTGCGAGTCAGCGAACTAGCATTTCACATCCAGCTAGCTACTGACGCTAGTTTATGGAGGCTATTTTCCTAACATTTCACATCCATCTATCTGATAGCAATTAACTGCGATATAAAAATCTGATTAGATTATGCAAATGTACAGCTATGTGGCATAGGAGCATTGTATTAACTAATCATATTGCCAAATTAATGAACATTAACTAGCTGTTTGGCAGCTGGGTAGTATTTAACATTGCCAGTAGTTTTGTCTTCTGTGTGTATAGTTCAGTAACCTTTGACAGTTGACTCTTGCAAGGTCATAAAATGTGCTAAATATATGGCCTGGGGGGTTCAGTGTCCTCAGCATCAAAATCCATTGTAACTCCTAGCGGTAGTTAGCAGCGTCTTTGTTTTAGCTACTGAACACATCTGGAAATTGGACGGACTCCGAGACTTTCGTCTATCCGCACAGACCACAAAATTAACCGACAGCTCTGTGGCACCGTCAGAGATGTCATGGTCTACGACAAAATAACAGACATCCTACACGAACGAGGTATAATGAGACAGAAGGCCCAGAGTATTAGCAAACTGAAAAGTATGTGTAAAAAAAATCTTCAAATACATACATCCTGCATTGACTAATCTATCTGGAATAATCATGTCATGTGGGAACAGACTCTACACTGAATTTGTCCATATAGGAGACCTATATGGGAACGATGACTATTTTACATTTTGGCAAAAATGCAGTGTTAAACATGAAAGCAGTGGTGATGACAATTAGTAAAAATGTGTCAGTGGTAGTGGAGTCTGAAGGGGTGGATTTTGAGTCTCTTGCGGAAATGATGAAAAACACTACCTTACCCGGATAATTGAATCTGGCAATGTTGCGGATTCCATGTGGGAAAGGGGCTTAAGTGGCTTGAACGCGGGACTGGAAAGTCAGAGAGAGAGGGAGAGAAAAAAATCAATCCTGAAAGCACTGAGAAATTGCTGTTTAGTGTTTTGCCAAAAGGCGTTTTTTTTATTTAGTTTGTTATTTTGGTTTATCGTTTTTGGCCGGAACCCGCGAGGGGAACTGCTGAGGATCTTCGTTTATTTTGTAAGCTGTGTTCTCTCTCTCTCTCTCTCTCTCTCTCTCTCTCTCTCTCTCTCTCTCTCTCTCTCTCTCTCTCTCTCTCTCTCTCTCTCTCTCTCTCTCTCTCTCTCTCTCTCTCTCTCTCTCTCTCTCTCTCTCTCTCTCTCTCTCTCTCTCTCTCTCTCTCTCTCCTTGTGAGGGAGAATTATACAACTTTGTTTTGTTCCCTACCTGGTTTTGTTGCACGGTATATTTTACAGTTTCTGCATTATAAGTTCACTAGGACAAAGACATTCCCAAATGAGAGAAATAGGTTAAAGGCTTATTGGTGTAAATGAGCAGAATTCAAATATGTTGGTCTTCTGAAATCTTTAGCTTGAGTTTTATTGGAGCATGTCAGCGTGGCTGTAGGTGTTGCACGACTCATGGAGGGTGTGGTTCACAACCAGCTGGTGCAACTGGGAGAGATTAGTTGGTGCTTTCTATAATGTGCCAGTCTGGATAGTTTTGGGCACAGATTTCAGAATTTCTTACCCTCTTGAACTTATTTACTGAACTTCCGTCAACAGATTGCATTTGGCAATTGTTTTATGTACTGCTGGCAAATACCATGAGCAAGCATCAAAGGCCAAATTAATGTTAGGCCCAAGAAAAACAAACACACAACTACATAAATTAATTCAATTTGGCCTCTGAAATCTGCAATCCGATTTGAGCGGCCAAATCCACATGAACATTAGAGAGCCTGAAAATATCAAGTGAGGAAAAGGGCACAGCCGGGCGCTCCCTGTGAAGTACTGGGTCCGTTTAAGCAGAGAGCTGGGAAGGGAATGCTAATCAGGGATTTGATGAGATTTAAGAGGAGGGTCAAGTGCGAAGCATCGTGCACAAGCCCCATCTGCGGAGTTGTTTCTTTCTCTGTTCGAGAGCGACGTTGGAGGGCAGGCCCTTGACCAAGCATTAATGCGTCTCATTGCCATAACATTAAAATGCCCCATTGGACATGCTAGATGATCAAAGGGTCCAAAAGCGAATTGTACAACAAGCACCAAACAATCAACTTTATTCATCTGTTTCAACTGCAGCGGCTTGCTGAAATAACTAGGAGGTACACGTGGCAAGTGTAGCGTAACGGTTAGGGAACTGGGCTTGTATTGCTAAGGTTCCAGGTTCGATTCCCAGGTGAGACACTGCCGTTGTACCCTTGAGCAAGGTACTTAACCTGAATTGCTTCAGTTAATGTCCAGCTGTATAAATGGATTGTATGTAAAGAAATGTAAACTGTGTAAGTCGCTCTGGATAAGGGCATCTGCTAAATGCCTGTAATGTAATGTAATGTAATGTAAGTATTTGCATATTTAATATATAGATTGTTTACAGGCACGTGACTGTTCTGGCATGTGCTCCCTCTGTTGGTGGTCAAGAAGTGAGATCATGGAAGGAGGCAACGAGCAGTACTCGGTTTATGTAAACAGTTTAGAAGCCAATGTTCGAGAGAGATATAAACTAAAGATAAAAAAATGTGGCCGAAGAGATCCGTATTGTATGAAATGGAATGATTTCTCACAATAAAAAATATTTGCCCACTGTCGAGTCTGTGGATATAGCTAACTTGGTTCTACAGACGTTGTTTTTCTCAATCCACCACCAAATATTGAAGCAACGTTTTTTTGGGGGGGCTTATTGTGTTTATGTTACGTATTGATTACAGTTACGGATGCAAACCCTAAAGTGGCCATACACGGGAGCCTCGCCATGACAGCTGCAAGTTGTCACTTCCAGCTGTCATGGAACTGGGATTTGTGAAATTAAGGTAACATTGATTTAAGTTCAGTACAAATTGAAAGCAGTTGTAATATGTAGACCATGTGCTACCACATACAGTAATGTTCTAGAGACATAGAAAGGAATGCTAATAAATGAAATGTGAAAATCACAGGCTAATCATATGAAATGGCTAAAAAAACCAAGTCTGAGCTGACCAAAAAGCAAATGAAATGGCACAACATTGCTTTCATAGAAAGAAAAATAACAAATCTATCAAGAAAGTAAAATAAAACACATTTAGCCATAGGCTTTGTGAGATTAGTGAAATAACATCTTTGAGCATATCAACAACTAGCAACTAACGTTAGCAACAACTAACAATACAACATAACACGTCAACTCATCACCGGCATTTCGTACTGTTGTCCAGTTCCAGGGAAACAAACCTACAACAAATAACTGCTAATAAAGGAAAGTTTAATACAAGTTTAATACTTTCCAGAGGAAAGGCCCAGGTTTGCCAGCCATATCTCCTATATCTCATATAAAAACTTCTGTTTCTTCCTCGGTTAGATCGATTCAAACAACCATAAACAACGCAAGCATACAACATTTTTGTGTGTGACTATGCCTCAACTCCACTACTCTTGTGTTTACTTGACCACCATGTGGAGTTCGCACCACGGCAGCGAAGAGACGTGACGTCATCTGTAAACTGCCTGCTAACGTGTGAATATACATTTTAGTTGTGCAAAGTGTGTGCATTTGTGTGAGTGTGGGGTAATTAAGCCTCTTACAGTTATTGTGGTTTATTGTATCCACCTAGCACTGTTTCGGGGCTTGTAAACAATGAGGAGAACAAGCTGTTGGACAGGTGTTATCGTTCTTTATGCTGTGCATTCCTGTGCAATTGATTGCATTGCCGTGGGGACATTTCTTTTCAACCACCTGTGGGGATTCTGAAACACCGATCTGAGAATGTTGATCAGATGCACACATCTGCTGTTGATTAATGTTTTTGGAGGCAGCAAAGGATGGAGCCAAAGCAGGCTTTGCATTCAAAAGGGTGGCATGCAAAGATGGGACTTTGCACAGAACAGAAATGGGAGTCGGGAAAACACAATTGAAATTATTACGGGGAGGCTGTTCAAATGAGCAAAGCGATTGAAGAGCCACAGCCCAGCAGGGATCAAATGAAAGTTGGCAGCCTCGTTGCAGAAGTGTGGATACTAAATTTAATTGACAAGCATTCATTGTCCGGGTGTTTGTTTGACAGATAATGTAAGCTTAAAGAGAAAGACCTGAGAGGCTACAGTGCTGCAATTTGGTGTGGAATGTGCTTTTTAAATTATCAGGGGATTTAAAAAATGTATTCTTCAAATAAGCAATCTTTTAAAGTCTGGGTAACCAATGGGGGCCTCATCTGTTGGGGGAAGATAACCAAGGCAAATTCTTCTCCTCGGAAGCAGAGCACCCTAACACGTATGAGCAGTCAATACGCACTACACCTAATATCCTCTAGGATCCTTTAAGGCCAGCTTACGTGAGACATACATTTTGCTGCATGCCCGTGAGTTCAGGCAAACTTGATCTACAGCTGTAATATAAAGATGATTAATATGTTTAAAACTTAAAATACCATCAATGTAACATGTAAATGCAAACAAAATAAAATAAAAGTGGAACAAGCAGAATACACCCTGACACAGTATTCTGGATTCATTGGCAACGAATCCACTGAGATCTGAGTTCCAGTGGGGGTTCCTTCTGGATGCAGTCCCTCACTTTGGTGGGCCGAACAATCACATTTAGGCCACCAAATGCTTTCTCGTTTGGGAAATGTGCAAACACCCTCAGCTACAGTTACTGTAAACAGTTACATTTTCCTCAAGCAAATGGTTCCTTTGATGATCGGAGCAGCTCAGCTTTTCTCCCAAGCCTAGTTACTGTAGTTTCTCATGCCCACATTAGCCTCTCCTTGACAGGAGCTGTGGAGAGAGAAGAGTTTGTAATTAAATGAGAACCGGGTGTGTTATCAAACCCTCCACTATCTATAGTTAATTTTTGGTAAGAACTGTGATAAAATGTACATCGTGCACAGAGTGCGCTCGGTAAAATCGGTACCGGAAGAGATAAGTTTAATTCCACTCCCCACGTCACTGAGAGAAAGAGAAACATTTAAGTCCTCTATTTGGGCCCTGAGTTAATTTGCCCTTTTCCCCTTTATCTTGCGAAAACACACCACTGGACTTAGGGCTTGTTGGTGGGCTAAGCCACACTTTTTTGTAGAAAGCACAAATACTTTTCCAAAACAATGTGACACCGTGTTGGTCCACTGCTACTTTGGCCTATGGGAAATTCAGGCCAACAGCAACACTCTAACCAGGGGTTTAAATCACAATATTAGACCAATAGACCACTGAAATATTATATTTGGGTTTGTTGCTCTGAATCTAGTTTATTGGGCACAGCTGTTCCAGTCATAATAAAGCTTATTTGACTTAAAACCAAACTTAAAACACCAAAACTTAAAACCCCATACTTAGTATTATTCATGGTGTCTTTGTCTTCAGATATGTTTTAATTTTGTCAAAAAACACACACACACACACACACACACACACACACATACATATATATATATTACCGGTCAAAAGTTATCGAAAAACCTCCATTTTCCAGTTTTTACAGAAATGTAAGCAGTGGAGTCCAGTGATTAACCTGAAATGGTACAAAGGTAAGCAGTAAACTTCCAGAGGTTAAAAAAAATAGTTTAGGTTACCAAAAACTGAAAAATAAAAACCTTTGTACCATTTCAGGTTATTCACTGGACTTGAACTGCTTAAATTTCACAGAAAACTGGAAAATGGGGGTGTTCTAAAACTTTTGACCGGTAGTGTGTATATATATATATATACATATTGTGGCAGCCCAAAGGGTTGCCCAGAAAATGGCTGCCTGGCCTCCAACACATGGCAGCCATTTTCACTACATTTTCACTACATTTCCCTGAAAGAAGTCGAGCAAACGGACTAACGACCAGCTGAAGGCCATTGCAAGGCCTATTTAAAGGACTCGCTCCCAGCACACATAGAGAGGAGTCGGAACGTGTGTGGAAAGGAGTTGCTGAGTGCTGTGTGTTATAGAGAGAGAAACCTGTGAAGTCGCTGACCAGCCAGGATTAGAAAGGAGTGTTGGAGTGTGTTTGTTTGTGTGTATTGGATTGCTTTGGATAACGACTACGGACTGGATTGTGGACTTGGACCTGGATTTTGGAATTGATTGGACATTGACGACGAGAAAGGATTTGTGGACTTTGTGTTTGTATTCCCTGAAGACCCCACCCTGTGTTTTGTGTTTGTAAGTAATAGTTTAGTAAATTATCATTTTGCTTATATTACTGCCTCCTCCGTGTTCTTGCACTTGCCTACGCCCTCTGCAAGGTCCGTGAGTGTCGCCCAACCCCTGGGGACACCACATATGCGAGAGAATGCGGGCAGAGGGCATCACTTACAGGCAAGAGGAGGTAGTGCAGCAGGATTTAATTTTGGAATTGTTTAAAGGAAAAGGCACGCTCATGGAAGGTGACTGGACAGGAGGCCCAGCCATGGACGCCTGGAACAAGGAACAGGCCCAATTGGCACAAAGTGGTGCCCCGTGGTGCATATGCTGCATGGAGTATGGCCACCAACCGAGTGAGTGTTCCATGAGGGAAGAAGTCGGCTGGAAAGACCCAAAGAAGGAAGCCCAGGACTACCCCTGCTCTGTGGTGCCCCCTAGGGAAAAGAGTAAAAAGATCCCAGGTAGGCCGCAAAAGCAGCATAAAAGTGTCGCAGACAAGTGTGCTGATTTAGAGTCAGAATTAGGAGAGGCAAAAGTTGTGATCAAGGGCAAAGAGGACAAGATCCACAAACTGGAGCAATGTTGTCATGACCAGAAGGAAGCCCTGGTGAAGAACCAGAAGCGGGCGACCATTGTTGAGGACCAATGGCGAGTCACCCTCCGGGAGGTCCAACAACTGAAGAATGCCCAGACTGAACTGTACCAGCTGAAGGTGGAGTTGGGGACCTCGGAGGAGCGCCACCTGCTGGCCGTGGGGAAATTGCGGGAGGAGCACATTGACTCCCTGAAAGTGCTGGGAATCATGGCTGGGGAGCTGGAGAAGGACAAAGCATCCCTGGGCAATGAAGTGCGGCAGGTAGAGGCCCACAACCTGGCGCTCGAAGAGCAGGTGAGTAACCTCACTAAAAAGTTGGAGGAAAAGAACCGACAGTGTCGGGACATCCAGGAGTCCCAAGACCAGGCTAAAGAGGAATATGCCAGGGCCTTGGAGGATGTCCAGAACAGGCTCGCCCAGAAGGAGGCGGAGCTAAAGAGAGCAGCGGAGACCCATGCGTCCGAGGCAGAGAAACTCCGGAGCCGAGCGGAGCAGGAGATTGAGGGAAGGCGGGAGCTGGAGGTTCAGCTGGAAGAGGTGAAGTATGTTCTAAAAGAACAAGAAGAGAACATGTTTGTTTTGCAGGAACTTCACCTAACCACCTCTGCAGCCCTCCTGACTGAACAAAGCAAAAATGAAGAGCTCCCTCTAATGCGAGAGGAAATACAGGTCTTAACTGAGAGGCTGGACCAGAAAGAAGCTCAGCAGCGGGCCACCGAGAATTCATTTCTTCAAATATTACAAAACCAAACCGACACTCTGCTGGATCTACAGGATCAGTTGAAAAGGGTGAGTGAGGAATTTGAATTTGTGACTCCTAAACCCGATGTAAAAGACTCTAGCACGCAGGTGGAGAACTCACAGCCAGGGGAGCTGGCAAGAGATGATGACCAGCCATTGGAGTGGGGACAATGGTCCTCAGTCCCACTCAGCCTGCCGGACCTTCAAGGGAGCCTAGAGGAGCTATGGGGGGACCATAGTGTGAAGGAAAGCCTCTTGGCAATACCAGAGGCCTGGTGGACCACCCAACCCTCTCCTGAAGTGGTGAGTATATCTCCTTCCCTGAAGTTGAGTAACGAGAGAAGAAAAGTGGATATTGGTGGTTTTCCCTTGAAGAGAAATGGAAAACTGAACAGGCTGACGGTTAAAGGAAAAGGTGATTTGAAGGAAAGAAGGACAAAGAAAGACAAAGACAAAATTAACAGTGTTGTGAAGAGCATGTTTTCCCCAGTTACCCCACCTGACCCCCTGAAAGGAAAAGGGACGTGGAAGAAAAGGCCAAAGAATGGACTATGGAGGAAAAGGCTGCACAGGGTTCGCTGGAGCAGCCATGGAAGGCTGGTGAGGACCAGAGCAAGACTGGTACTTGTCCGGTCCATGAAGCCCAGAGCCAGTACCCACATGTGGCCAGTTGGGGGCAAACAAGGTGAGCGACTTTCGCCATTTCCTAACAGCTTGCAGATGCTTTTTCAGACTGTGAATGGAGAGGGAATCTGGACGTTTGACCCGGGTGGAAAACTGCCTGAGTGGACCTGGAGAGGGGACCCTCCTGGTGGCCGCGGGACATAGGCCGCTCAGCCTCCCGAGGTCAGAGCTGAGGAGGAGGGTGTGTGGCAGCCCAAAGGGTTGCCCCAGAAAATGGCTGCCTGGCCTCCAACACATGGCAGCCATTTTCACTACATTTCCCAGCATGCCACCGCAACACCTGAAAGAAGTCGAGCAAACGGGACTAACGACCAGCTGAAGGCCATTGCAAGGCCTATTTAAAGGACACGCTCCCAGCACACATAGAGAGGAGTCGGAACGTGTGTGGAAAGGAGTTGCTGAGTGCTGTGTGTTATAGAGAGAGAAACCTGTGAAGTCGCTGACCAGCCAGGATTAGAAAGGAGTGTTGGAGTGTGTTTGTTTGTGTGTATTGGATTGCTTTGGATAACGACTATGGACTGGATTGTGGACTTGGACCTGGATTTTGGAATTGGATTGGACATTGACGACGAGAAAGGATTTGTGGACTTTGTGTTTGTATTCCCCTGAAGACCCCACCCTGTGTTTTGTGTTTGTAAGTAATAGTTTAGTAAATTATCATTTTGCTTATATTACTGCCTCCTCCGTGTTCTTGCACTTGCCTACGCCCTCTGCAAGGTCCGTGAGTGTCGCCCAACCCCTGGGGACACCACAATATATACAGTATATATATATATTATTTAGGTTTCCATCATTTTTGACCAGGAGAATTAAATCAGACTTTAATTACTTGGCAAACAAATTGCTATTCCACTTGTTGCTACATGTGGAAATTATACGTCATCATGGGGAGGAAACTTAATGCGAGCGGGCACCTGATTGACCCAAGAACCTTCTCTAGGCAAACGCTGTATGCAGTTGGCACTAGCATGGTCCAGATTTGATACCCCACCATATTACATTTACATTTACATTTTAGCCATTTATCAGACGCTCTTATCCAGAGCAACTTACACAATTGACATTTCTTTACATACAATCCATTCATACAGCTGGATATTTTACTGAAGCAATTCAGGTTATGTACCTTGCTTAAGGGTACAACGGCAGTGCTACACCTGGGATCGAACCTGCAACCTCTGAGTTACGAGCCCAGCTCCCTCACCATTACACTACACTGCCGCCCTGGCGTATCACTACACCGAGAACCAATGAGATTTATCATCTGATATAATCGATCTCATTTATCAATGAGATCATTATCGCTGTATTACTGCACTGATCTCTTGCGTGAACAATGATTGTTCTTACCATGTATTAATGCACATCTTGCTCTGGATAATAGCGTCTGCTAAATGCTTAAAATGTAAATGTATTTGCGCTCTTTTTAATTGATTGATTCCCAACTGAACTTGACATAATCACACCAGTTTGTTTACTTATTGACTATTTCATGCCCATCAGAGTACATACTGTACATACATGGGCATAACAACAAACGAGCATAACAAAGAGGAAATGACCACACACTGCACTTGGTACCAATGGTATTTTATCAATGCATTATGAAGAACAAACAGACAGTCAGTGTTTTGGCCAACGTCGTCTTTGTAGGAGAACAAATAATAAGAATGGCTGGCAGTGTAGTGTAATGGTTAGGGAGCTGGGCTTGTAACTCAGAGGTTGCAGGTTCAATTCCCAGGTGGGACACTGCTGTTGTACCCTTGAGCAAGGTACTTAACCTGAATTGCTTCAGTAAAATATCCAACTTTATAAATGGATTGTATGTAAAGAAATGTAAAACTGTGTAAGTTGCTCTGGATAAGAGCATCTGCCAAATGCCTAAAATGTCCAAAATATATATATATATATATATATATATGTTTTTAAACAATGTGCAGATGAGCGTTCTTCATCTTATTAAATATCACATCCGTAATCGTGGTCGTTGTCCGTTTCCAAAAGGTAAAGCCAGGTAGTTCCTCAGTAATTCCAAAACTGGGCCTAGTCAATCCAAATAAATGACAATGGAGCATGGTCTTCCTTAACTACTTCCCACTTGTCAAAACTCACAATATATATATATGTTTTTAAACAATGTGCAGATATTTATCTTTTTTTGGAAGCGCAACTGGGCCTGACAATGGAGCATTTTCAAAACACATATTTATTTTTCGCGTTTTCAAAACACTTGCTTAATGTAGCTGAGAGCAAATCCAGGCTTTAGTTCCAAGGCTGCTAGAGTCAATTGTTTGGCATATAATGGTGTACATTCAGGGACACTTCAAAAAATGCTGTTCTTATTGCTGATTAAAAGCATTGTATTTCACAAGGGCTACAAGACCCTCAAAGTATTATTTTACAAAAACCATGACCAGGAATATAACTGGCTGCCTCCTGTGTTGCATCTTTCAAAGGTTGCACTTTATTAATGATTCAATGGAATGGACCAAAATAACACCCGTTTCTAATGATAAAAAAAGATGGTTTTACAATTATTTATGATTGACACCCCTGTTTTTAGTACTTGGCGCTGCCTCCCCTGGCAAGGGTAATGCGCTGAATGTATTTCTAAAAGGTTTAATAATTTCACATTTGGAGGGATCTTGGACCATTCCTCCATGCAGAACCTGTCTAGATCCTTGATATCCTTCGGTTTGCGCTTTTGGACTGCCTGCCCTCTTCAATTCAGACCACTGTTTTCGATAGGGTTTAGGTCCACAGACTGAGATGGCCATTGCAACACACTGAACTTTGTTTTCACAGAACCATTTATGTGTTGATTTTGTGGTATGTTTTGGGTCATTCTCTTGTTGGAAGGTCCACCTCAAGTCTCAGCTTCCTGGCAGGTTTTTGGCAAAAATGTACCTGGTACCTTTCACTTTTCATGAATTCATGATGCCATCGATATTAACAAGAGCCCCTGGATCATGAGCAGCCAAGCATCACCACCATATGTGAGGGTAGATATGGGGTGCTTTTCCTTGTATGCAGATCTTTTGACACCAAACTTACCAATGACGTACATGGCCAAAAAAATTATATTTTGGTCTCATCTGACCATAGCACCCAGTTCTGGCCGTACTGCCAATGACGTTTGTCAAACTCCAGATGCTTAAATTTGTTGGTTGCTCTAAGCAATGGCTTTCTTTGTGCAACCCTTCTAAAGAGCCTGCTGGTATTGATTTGACAACATTACTTTCAAATTACAGAAGGCAACTGTACAAATTGCCTTTTTTACTTACATAGCTGAAGTGATTGTTTTGCAATAAAATGTCTCTGCTGTTAAAAAGTACAAATAAAAGGGAAATACTGCAATGTGTATTAACGTGATCGTTCGCGGACCCTGTCCAAATAGTGCTTTAGTATCATATCCCAAATGAATGTGTTAAACTACATTTGGGGCCCCCGTGTTCAATGCATTTCAAAAGCAAAGAGGTAATGTCTGCCAGTGTTTGCTTGCAATATACATATGCATTCATAACAAATAAATGTGTTTCTATGATGTTTTTAGGATTTTTTTTTGCTTTTGATTCTGTTTTAAATGTCTCGATGAATTTAACATGGACAATTCTATTATTAAAGTACATATTTTGTATGTATTTTTTTCTTCTCAATGCTTTTCTTGTAAATAAGAAACAAGCACAGAAATAGGCCTCTGCATGTGGGGACTGGGGGTGGTACAATTTCAAGGGGTATGTCTCTGTCACCAGAAATGATATTAAAGCCTTACTTCTCAACACGGGATAACCGGAGGGTGGAACAAGGCATACATAAAACAATGCATTTTCCTAATAAACAATGCATGAGTCGGCAATGTAATATTTCCAAAATTAAATTATTAAAAGCAAATATTTTTTTCCAAGTAGGTTCCAATATGTCTCAATGAAGCCTATTGTCCTATTGCTGCCATATTACTCCCCCGCTGCAGTAAATCTTTTGCAAAGCAGGCGAGGACTGCGGATGCCTGCGTGATGACAATTCAAGCCCCCCCCCAAAGTTCACTCCGCCAACATCAGTCATGTGACTATTCCTCATTTTGTCATTGGGAGAAACAGGACTTTGGCAAGCAATTCACAAAGTGAATCATATCTAATTGTCTGGAGCGATGGGAAGCACTACACAAGAGATTCCTATTACTAGTGTGAGATACTTTTTCAAAACAGTGAATTCATACTCCCCTTTGAGAGTAGATGAATGGCCTCTATATTTCATATTTTCACAGGAGAACCAGCGTATTTGTTTATTCCCAAAGGTGGAATACTAAATTTCCTATCTTTAATTTAAGGAGCAGGTACCAGCTGCCCAATGTATGTGTGTATATGTATGTGTGTGTGTGTGTATATATATAAAAATATTCACCCTCTTTGGCATTTTTCACATTTAATTTTCTTACTTAATGGAATCAAAATGGATTAATTGGGATTTCTTGCTACTGATCAACACAAAATAGGTCAAAGCTAAAAAAGGTAAAGCTATTTATTAATTAATAACAAAAAAACCCTGACAAATTGATTACGTAAGTATTCACCCCCTTTGACTTATTACTTGGTAGAAGCACCTTTAGCTGCAATTGCAGCGGTGAGTTTATTTGAGTAAGTCTTTACCAGTTTGCACATCTGGACATTGTAATTTTCACCCATTCTTCTTTACATAATTGATCAAGCTCCATCAGGTTGGATGGGGACTCAGTGGTGAGCAGCAATTTATCAGATCTTTGCACAGATTCCCAATGGGATTGGGGTCTGGGCATTGACTGGACTAGATTTTAAACCACTCCAATGTGGCTTTTTCTGTATGCTTCGGGTCATTGTCCTGCTGCAATATAAATGTTCTCCCAAGTCCCAGGTCTCTTGCAGACTGCAGCAGGTTTTCCTTTAAGATTTGTCTATGTCTTGCCCCATCCATTTTGCCCTCTATTTGTTTTCCAGTGCCTGAAGCAGAGAAGCATCCCCATAACATTAAGCTCCATGTTTCACGATAGGGATAGTGTTCGAGGGACGATAGGCTTGTGCCAAACATAGCGCCTAGCGTTGATACAAAAAAGTTTAATCTTTATCTCATTAGGTCCTTCCTCCACTTGGTTTGAGAGTCTCCCACATGCCTTCTGGCAAACTCTAGGTGAGATTGAATGTGTTTTCTTCAACAATGTTTTTTTTTCTTCCAACCTCCCACAGAGCGCAGATTTGAGAAGCGCCCGGGCTTAGAAGACTAACTCCATCAGAGTTGCCATAGGCCTTTTGGTGGCCTCCCTAATGAGTGCCCTTTTCACACGGATGCTCAGTTTTGGAGGATGGCCTGTTCTCAGCAAATTCACAGTTATTATCGCCATATTCTCTCCCTTTCTTTAGGATGGACTTAATGGTATTGATTCAAAGTGAAAGTGTCCTCAGCTGCCTACCCAGTGGCGAGTACATTGTTTGAATTAGACCAACATAGTTACAATACTGAAGCAGGAATCCAAGCATTGTGTGTTGGAAGAACAGGGTCAGTTCTAAGGTCAAGATAATGTTCATGGTGCTTGTGTAAATTTCCAAGATGTTTTGGCTTTGGTCAAAAATTGTCTCTCACTTAAAGCATATTTTTTGGGTTTCATTTCCAAACTTGCGAATCATACTTGCGTAAAGATGTTGTGTTATGTATGCCATTGTGTATATAACTAGCAAGTAGTGCGCTCCACTTCATTTATTCATGGGAACATGTTGTAAACAAAATGTGGTACATAAGTAGTGCACTTGCAGTAGATATACAGTATATAAAAAAACAAAACAACAAAAAAGCATCAAGGCCCCCTGGTGGCATAATAGTGAAGGCACTCACCTGGAGTGCAAGTTGATCACTGTGGCCGGGGCTCAAACCCCCCTCAAACCATCTCCATAATTCCTGGTACTACATCCAAGAGGGTAATGAAAAATGGCCATTTACAAGACACGCCAACTCTGTCAATCACTCAATGGCTTCACATATTTGTCCTGCTCAGGAATTGCCAGGACTAGAACAAGCCACCACCACCCATGCGGTAACCCATCAGTATACGAGCACACTCCCCCATGGCCGCCGCCAAACTCGTCACACGTAAGAGTAAACATACAATAAATGCATTTCTGTCCTTTCAGGCTGCCGCTGTTTGCCTGCTCTGGCTCCCGCCACAGCTCGGCTCAGTGGTGCTGCACGGTTCACTCCACGATCTCCTTTCAGGCTGGCTTGCCTGATCTGCTTCCCACTGTTTCTGGTGCTCCTCCACAATTCAACTTCACATTAAACGTCAAGACGACACAAAATACACACACACGCGGCATACCGGCGGACAAGCTTTGCAGAGAAAGACACGGTGAACTAAATGCTCTCACTGTGATTGCCTGCCTTGCTCAAATAACAATTTGCAAGTGTGCATCTCCTCTCGTAGACACACTCACTTGATTTCTCCCTTAACCTGTTGCTGACTGTGGTGGATTCTTACATTAAACAGAGAACATCCTGTTCTTTTGCGATGCTAAGGTAAATCATGACAAATCATTTTAGGAATCATTTTAAGCACTTATGAAGGTTGGGCCTTAAGTATCTGTAGTGATAGAAAAAAGGGCTTCATTTGATCAGTGAAGCCTAAAGGTATTTTATATTCAAGTCTACATTCAATTAAACTGAAGTTTCAAAATGTATGTGCACATTTGAAATCAAACTTGAAACTCCTTTGTGACCGTTCATTATTTATATTGTCTTGCATGGCTTGACAGTGATTACCTCTTTTAATTTATTCTACAAAGGATGAATTACTAGAAAGTAACAAGACACATAATTGGTTGATTTTAAGGATAAGCAGAAACCAAATACTTACCGAATTGTTTTCTAGACATTAGTCACCTCTTTAAGTCCTACATTCCTCTGAACAAAATCAATTTGGTTGTTGATTCAAAGAGAAAGTTTGATTCGGCTTTTGCCAACCATCATCTCTCACTTAAAACATAGTATTGGGGTTTAATGAACTGTAATGTTAGCTATTCTGCGACATCTTTACAGCAGAGCTGCAGGTAGCCAGTGAGGATAGACCCAAATGTTATGCAGTGTACATCAAGGGAGATGTAGCCCAAACCATTGGATTTTGATGTGTGTTCTTGATGGGAGGTGGAGTTTGGAGTTTTGCTTGAGTTGGAAGTAATTAGTAACATACTGTGGCAGGATCAGGGGTGTTAGATCGATAATAAAATCAGAATACACCGGCAAATAGGAAACAAGAGATATTTATTAAGGGGTTTCTTACAGCAAAAAGGATGACTTGAAACAAACACATACAGTCCGTGATCCGTTCTTGTTGTCGTTATCCGTAATCCAAAAGCCGTCGACCCACTCCAGGTCCTCAAACAGTCAATGGTCAGTACACAAACGGGGTTCACAAAACAATCCAAGTCAATCCAGCAAGCAATCCAAAACACAATTCTCTTAACACTCCCACACGCCACGCGTTTCCCTTGTGGGACTTTGCGACCTGTGTAGGAAACAGGTGCGTCTTTTATTTCTCTGTTCATTACAGAGAAAAGCTGTAGACCCAGCCCCAGACTACCCATTAAGGTGCGGGGGTGGAGCCTGCGGGATGCTATGTACCGCCCCTCAATCACCACCCCTCTGCATGCCTCCAAGGGACTGCCACAGTACACACACATAAGCAATTAGACGTTTTGCTGTTACGTCTGTTAACTCATCCAGAATGAGCCCGATCGCAAGGCTGCCTTTTACCAACGCATCTGCTGTATTTCATCCATAAATGTGCTTGTGATCACATCCTGCATCTCGGCGTGCCCATTTCCTTCGCAGTTTAGCTGCTGCTCAAAGGGACATCGCACATGCTTCGAGACCAAACGAGTGCCATGATATTTAAGCGTACGTTTGCCAACTAGATATGCCAAGACATTTTTCAGCATGCTATTAACTGTTATTTAATGAGTGTTTTAAATGCTGCCGTTACCAGTAGAGTCAGCTCAGTTTACACCTCTGTACTTTATGGGATTTGATGTACAGAATTATACTCTCTCTACCCCAGGCTATGGTAGAACTGCTCTAGCAGGTGGTTCTGGGATCTGGTCCAGTTCCTGGAACCCTATACATTGTTTGTTTGTTCCAAAGTTCCAAAGTTTGTTCCAAATGTTTAGTCTTTTCCAAACATTGCAGCAGCATTGCACTTCACTACACATCCCAGTCGTCTCTGGAGACGGCAGAATGCTAAATGCACACGTGTGGTTGCGCTGCCTAAAAGGTTCACGAAGGCCGTGAGTTCTATGTTTACCTGCGGTCGCAAGTCATACACGAACGAATCTTCATCAAGGCAAAATCCAGTCTATGCAAATGGGACATTAGACTTCATAGACTCAGACATTGAAGGTAATCTGAGTTCTTACAGCGTGCGTACAGCTCGGCAAGACCTTTATTGCTTTCAGACAGCAGAAGACGTTCTGCACAATGTAGTGTTTTGCCTTTCAAACGCTCTGTCATGTCTCATCGCTGAACGCTAAGCTGTTTCTTTCATTCTCGAAGCATGGATACGAGATCTCTTTTTGTACGATCTGAAGTGTCTAACAACTGCCTGTCTGTCTGCGCAACAAGAATGCATTGTTCCCCTTCCCGACAACGTGACACCTTTGAAAAGCGTCAATTCAGGATTAACTTACGACCCTTTCATTAACAATGGCCATAAAGCTTTATATTTCACCAAGACAGGAGAACTGTCTTATTTCAAATGCTGCCCCCCAATGTTCCGACTGCAGATTTATTGAAACGAGAGGGGTCTTTGTTATTCGGCTTTCCTACTCTAGCCCCGCCCCCCCCCCCAATCCTTGTGATGTTTAACTGTAGTACTAAAATGAGGTAGGTTTGGATGAGTGGCATTAAGTAGCTCATTATGTGATTTTGCAATCAAATCAGGTCAGAGGATACACTGATGCCTCAAGCAAGGATTTCATAAAAAGCAAAGAAATTCCTTATGATAAGTTAATCACACATTCCCTTGCTGGACCGGGAGCCATCTTATTACCATTGAAGCGCTTTTTCCCCCTAAATGAGCAGACAAGCATCTTATTGGTCGGCTGAAACAGGGGCACCACGATTATGTCTAAAACTTTTTTCAATAACTTATGCCTTTGAATCACTTCTTGCTTGTGTTCCTAATATCTAAAGGGGGGATGCATTGGGATTAAATGGAAATAAAGCGTCTCAAACCTTGGCTTATTTCTGAGCCCCGGGCAACAACCGCAGCTCCGATTAGCATGTTTATAAATGTGTTTCCCTTCGACTCCTACAATATGTGACCTTTAAAAATAGCGCATGGAGCCGAGCCGCTCTCTCTCTCTCTCTCCGTTTGAGGCTGTGGTGTGTATGTGAGAGATGACATCTTGAAAGGAGACCGGAGGAGTCTTCACACGGCTGAGGCACTACATTGTTATTAGGGGTACAATGGAAGAAATGAAAAAAAGCCAACATTTCATTGCCTCTAGATACAATTTTAGAAAACGACCCACACTTAGACTAGCTGGGGACATTGTACACTGTGGGCAGAGTGACACAAATAAGAAGTTAGGAGTGCAATCGGCAGTTGCAGTGACGCAGCTATAGCATTGCAATATCCAATGTCAACGCAATGTGAAAGTTTTAATTCGCGTATATAATTTAATCGCAGAGTGTACAGAGTTGTGCGGATGTGTGCCGATGCCTCTGACGCGCAGGGGGGGGCAAAGGCTGCTCGTTGATATAGCCGCTTGTGGCTATAGTTTATGTGCGTGCAAAACCGATGAGCACCTTGGAGGGAAAAAAACGGCCCTCTAAGACTGCCAGCCCCTGCGGTAAACACATTCACTGGACATGAAGGTCAGGTTGAGGTGAAACTCCGGTCTCGTCCATCAAGTGTCTGAGAGGCAGTGAGGCACACCGTGACAGAGAAATAAATGGCAGGCTGGGGGGGAGGGGTGGAGGGGGGGGGGGGGGGCAGAGCACATTATTTTCCTTCCATGCCTCATGACTGTCACTGAGGTTGGGCATTTTGTGTGCCCCCCGCCACACACACACTCCCTTCTTTTCCCTTACATCCCTTCATAACAAAACACTAAAACCCTGGGGGGATGTGGAACTGCTGGCCTCTCGGTGACCGAGTGTGCAGGCGTACTTGGCCTTTGCCGTGTCGCCTCAAAGCTTTCCAGAGAAGGATGTTTGTGGGGATTTCCCAGGTGGCGCGTGTAGCTAACGTGCACCAGTCCTCGTTAGAGTGGCGTGCCACGTGGCCCCGGAATCGAGTCCTGACCTTTCCGATCTTGAATCTGTGGCCAGGAGTCCCGCGAGGCAACGCCACCCCCATCGCGCGGTAGCAACTCCTCTCGTCGGTCGGGTGTTAGTCTGCTCGTGCCAGCTGTGCCCAAGAACTGGAGTCCGGCGGACCGATAGCTGCACAGCTCAGTAGGTGGAACGAAGCAGAGGCTGGCAGACACGCATGGGCCTAGGATTCAGCCTGCCAGTCTGCAGTCTCCTGACATTTCACAGGAACACTGTACCTTGAATTTATTTTATGTATTTTAATACACATTAAAAAATGTACAATGCCTATTTTTGCCAGGCCTATTTTTCCCCCCACATTCAATATCATATTGGAAAGCCAGTTCCTGTGTGGCCTCACGTATAACTTAAAATAATGTAATTAGTATTAAAAAAACGACAACAGCGGCCACTTTCAGATATTGCTGAATTGCAACTAATGTAAAGATTCTGCGAAAAAAAAAAGAAGCTGGCCCCAGATTGTTTTGAGCATTTCACAAAGACACATGTCAGTACATCAAGACAGCAACACTGCTTTCTCAGCACTTTCTACTGTAATACTCTATTAAGCTTCTCAGTCTATAAATCATTCACGACAACACTGAATTTCTCTTTCTTATGACAGACAGCGATCTTGCATATTGGCAGATGTTTGGAACCCGATCTGAGGCTCAGTAAATGGCTGCAGAGGTCGTAGGTGAAAACCCTTGATCCTCACTGCTTTGCAAGTCACTCTTATCAGCGGTATCGCATGCCGTTCCTTGCCAGGGTGCAATACAATTATTGATGGAAATATGCCATTTAGCAGATGCTTTTATCCATAGCGGCTTACAGTAGTGAATGCATACATTTTTAAATATATGTCGTCCCAATCGGATTCTAACCCGCAACCTAAGCATTGTCAGCGCCATGCTCTACCTACTGAGCCACACAGAACCACAACACTGCTGTAACACTGGTGTAACACTGTTTTACTCCAATACTTAATGAAACTGGATGTTAGAGGTCCAGAAATGCCATACCATAAATAAATCTGTAATTACATTTTACATTTAAATTTTTAGCATTTATCTTATCCAGAGCGACTTACAAGATGTACATTAATACATGGTAGGAACAATCACAGTTTGCGCAATAGATCAGTGCAGTAATACAGCAATAGACATCGTTGTTGGCAGCTGCATACCATACCTGTAACACTGGGAAGGAAAAGGTTAGTAATTATTTTTATTTATTTTAAATTGAGGAGTAAGCAGGGAAACATTCAAAAGTATTGAACAAGTAGGCAATGGTGATGACAGTTGGCTAGATGTACATAATTCAGTGGTAGTGAAGTCTGAAAAGGTGGGTTTTGAGTCTCTTGCAGAAGATGGCAAGTGATTCCGCGAGGAGTGGCTGCCGGGCGCCCGGAGGGATGGGACAGTCAGTTTGCCAGAGGAGGCGGAGCGGAGGGGTCTGGCTGGGGTGTAGGGTGTGATGAGTGTCTGGAGGTAAGAGGGAGCAGTTCCTCTAGCCACTTGAAAAGCAAGCACCAGTGATTTGAATCTGATCCATGCTGTGATGGGGAGCCAGTGCAGAGGAGAGTAGAGGGGTGACATGGCCATGGCTTGGTTAAATACTTGGCTTGGTGACATTACGCCATGGCTTGGTTAAATACTCTGTACTGGTCGAGAGGGTGTCACAGGTCTCAGGATGTATCATTTTTTACATGTAAAAATATCAAGGCACCCATCACTGAAGTTAACAGGAGGCTCCTGACGATGAAAATACACTTTGTTCAATGGAAGTAGTCTGGCTTTCAATCAGTGACACCATGGTATGTGTGGCTTTTTATTTTGTTGATGGTGGTGGAAAATGCTGTCTCAGATGCCGGTCCAGAATCTGCCGTGAGTGTTCAACTGGGTTGAGATCTCGTGACTGAGACACCCATGGCATATGATTTCATGCTCAACAAACCATTCAGTGACCACTCATGCCCTGTGGATGGGGGCATTGTCATCCTGCAAGAGCCCACTCCCATCAGGATAGAATTGCTTCACCCTAGGAATGAAAGTGATCACTAATGGATTTGTATTTATTGGCATTTACATTAACGCCAATAAATTAGAGGGGCTAAGGGCTCCAGTGGACCTAAATCATGTCAGGAAAGTGCACCCCACACCATAACAGAGCCGCCAGAACCCTTCATTTACTCAAGTGTTTCCTTTATTTTGTCAGTCACCTGCATATTGTAACAATGTCCTGTGATCACATTCCCTGTGCTTTGGGAAGAAGAGGTCGATCTTATTGCAAAGAGGCTGTGAAGGGTTTAGTTTGGTGAAAGACTGCAACCGCAGTCCTTGTACCCCGTGGTAATAAGGAACTGTATTAGAGGTACACATATATTTTCTAATTGTTTTATGTTACCATCCTTATATTTAAATCCTGTAGCCTTCTTGTCCTTCTTCAAGATTTTTGCCTCAAGGGTCTGTCTGTTTTTAGCAGTGTTGAGTCAAGTGTTGTGCTGTGTGTGCTGTAAGTAGCATTGCCCGTTTTCCCTTCTCTTGTCATCTCAAGAAAATGGGCTTCAGAAGGAGCTTGCCTTGAAATCTCGACAGCCCCTCATCTCATCCCGTTTCCACTGTGATATGTCATCAGAAAAGGAAATATTATACTTGTGTGTGTGTGTGTGGTGTGAGTGTGTGTGTGTTCCCTATTACCTCCCGTAGCAAGTACAACATCACTAATAGGTTAATTAACATGAGAGCATCCTGTAGTGATGCCAGTACGATTTGCAGAATGTTGCTATACATATTAAAATATATATTAACGGAGTTTATAGTTATTACTTGTTTGTTTTTGGTGTTTTTTTGTGTGTGAGTAGAGCTGTGAGTAGGTCTTCCAATTTATGCTGATATTTAATGTGCTTATTCTGTTCAGTAATAAGCAGGAGTGAAAAATCTCTGAAATAATTCTCATTAAATGGATGTGCTTTGTATTGCGACGACTGGCTCGGCATACTTACTTTTTAATCAGCTGTGCGAGGCAAACCTTGCCAGTCCCGCATCTGTCAAATTATTATTAGGATTAAGGATTAATTGAACAGTGCTAGGTATCGATCAGTTTTATGTGGGCTATTACTTTCTTCCTGAGGAAGGGAAAGTATGCTGAGAAACTGTTTAGTGGAAGGGTTTTGCAGAATATTATAAATGATATTATTTTAATTATTATCTCCCTGGCCACTCTCTGAAAGGGTCCTTTTCAAGTCTGAGGTGTGTGGTTTGACAGCGCAAATCCATTTTGACTCGTCGGTTTTTTCAAACGAACTGATAATGATCCTTAAAAAGGCATTTGTAGAACTATGCCGTGGGGAAATTCCCTTCAAAGTTTTCTCATGTGGTTAATCGCGTTTGTCTGAGTTTGTTTCTCTCAGAGGTTCATCACGCGCAGGAAACATTTTCCCAAAAGACTCATAATTTCGCTTTGAATTATTACGAGCTATCTTTTTCTAGTCAATGCACATTCAATCTTGTGAAGGGAATGTCTCTTAGTTCTGGCTAATCCCCAGACCCGGCATACAGTCAGTGAGCTCTGCAGTTTGGTCTGGAAACCCAGTTTAAGGCTCAAACAGATTTCATTTGAAGCACACTGGTTTGTTCTCACATACCTAGTATTTGCATGGGGTGAGGCCTCTCACTTTCGAAGCAATGACCCCCCCATCTCGTATTCCCTTGACACCGATTTTACTAAGCCAACTAGCAACCGTTTCCTCCCCCGCTTTTGCTTCGTCGGACAGTTTTCGTACATTTTCTAACATGTGCCATGTGTTTTCACGTTGCTCTGACATAGATGACACAGTGCTTCTCATACATTTACTTGACCGCGAGATATCTGTAGGCTATAATCTGTGGATTGTAGCCTACACAGAATACTTAGTGAAACATCATAGGGCGGTCCATAAAGGCCCACTCCAGTAAGGGTTTTCTGACCACCCCTCCTGCAGTGATGTTAGCTTGGGTTGCATCAATGTACACGTATCCAATATTTGTTTAGTTGGGGCGGCAGCCAGTAGAACCCAATTTGCACAGAAGAAAAGACAGGATAACAAACTCATCAAAGGAGCAAACTTAAAGAAGGCAAACAGGAAAAATAAGAGGTAGGTAACAGATAGCGTTACAGCGGATGCCATGTGAGGGTATGTGAAATGCTGGTGTCGTCACTACACGTGAAAATTCTTTAAAATAATATTTTTTTGGGACCCAAATCTTTAGATTAAGCATTAGCGAGTGTCACACAATAAATATTTACAGGACTTTGTTCACATTTGGGCTGGATTGGGTCTCGGAGACACACAAGATATTTCATTCAAATCGAAGAGTGTATAAACCAACCAGCGTGAGGTACAGCCCCTTCGTTATCAACGGATCACGCTGACAACATAACTAGGGAAGTGCAATAAGTGTTAGCAGACAATAAAGTATTATCTCATCTCATCGTCATCATCTCAACATCAAAGAGCCTCTCCGCACTGAAAAGTTCAACTTTCCGTCTGGGCGTCAGCCAGGCTAAATCTTTCTAGGCTCATTATGGCAAATTTGTGGTAAATTCATAACAGACTTTTGCGTTTTCCTTTGTGCCTATTTACTGTTACAGGCCAGACTGAATTTGAGCGAACTTATCCTTTGATAAAATGCATCGCCCATTTGTAAATCTACTCAGAGAGACACAGACACATTACACTGCCTTGGGTCACAATGACTTTAGCAGACTTTCTCCTTTTGATCTTCTTTGTACTCCTTAATAATTGAATTCGCATTGCTGCCCCACTCATTGGTCTCCCGACTGTATTGATTTAACTTGGCTTTGTCTGTGGGCCAAGACCATAAAGAAGATATAGGCTACCTTCCAGAGGCATCTCAATAATTAACATGAGTGTGTGCTCTTTTTCGGTTGAAATTGTTCTATAAGTGTAAGGTTATTTTCAGTGCATCGATATTAATAAATCATTGATTTATCAATGCTTCTACTTGCCTACATCCCTATTCGACACATTCGTCAGACAATGCAATGTTTCGTCCTTTTCCTAATCAAAGCTGCTCTGCAAAAAAAAACTCCACAGTTCTTCTCCCTGCCCTTGCTAGCTGTATTGTAGGTCTGTGGATGTGGCTCACAAGCCGTTCTTCATCCCTTTCCGTACTATCCGCCATTGCTGCCCTGAGAAACATTGGCATGCTGTGGTTTGACTGGCCGGTGGCCACACCCTTGTAAAGCCGTAGGTTGCACACCCACGCAAATGGTATACGCCGAAAAACATCCCAGAATTTTGGTGAAGCAATTTCTACAAAAGCTAGAAGGGCAGGGTCTCGGCAGGTGCACACACTGTGACAGGCTGTCCAATGCTCCCAGATGAGCCCCCAATTATGCTATGACCAGCCCCTGGCCAGTTGCAGCATAAAAGAGAGCACACAAAGTTGGTTCAATGCAAATTGAAATTCAATTCAATTCAATTAAATGTTTTTAATTAAAGGAACCTAATAAATAGGGAAAAAAGAACAAGTAGCGTAGCCATACTGCAGGTTGCCCTCTGAATGGAGAGAGAGAGAGAGCATCAGCCAGAGGGCCTCTTAAGTAGCCCCCCTCCAGGTGACACCTATCATTTTCCTATTAGGAAAACAATCAAGATAATTAAGGCAACACCACAAGCGGCCACAAGGGTACAAGGGGTAGGGGCCATAACCCCCTCCAGGTGACATTTCATTTTATTTTCAATCAAGATAATTAAGGCAAAAAAGCCACAAGGGTACAAGGGGTAGGGGCCATAACATGCCATTTCATGATATTTTTGGGGAAAAAAAATGTCAGTCAAAGTTGTAAAATGCTCTCTTTAGGCTCGAGCATAAAGACAGCTGGCGGACACTAGGGCAAGCACTGACCCAGATAAAACAATTTTTTTAAAACAACATTGCAGAGTTCCACTTGAACTGGATGTACCTTCCTGCAAGATGAAACTACTATTATGCGTATGCTCCGGTTATATACAACCTAGGTTAACATGCCTGCATTAACTGCTGGACTACATTGACACGATGGATCCATGAGGGATGGAAATTGCATTGCATATATTGCATTACATAACGTATATGCTGATTTGTTATTGGAGTGCTCTACTTTTAATGTTTACAGATAATACCCAGGGGTGCACATAAGTGGTACGCCAGTACGCATTATGCCAGTACGCACTGGTAAGTTAATTAACTTAGTTAGTTAGTTCGTTAATTAACTTACCAGTGATGGACTGATCAAACTTAAAGTCACGTATGTTTCAAAGGTTTGTTGTCTTGCTTGGTACGCAATTAACGTTTGAGGACGCGATTAACGTTTGAGGATGCGAATGCGTACTGGCATATCACTTATACTTGTGCACCCCTGATGATACCCTTTCTTTGTGAATGGTTGCAGAATAAATATGATTATGATCATTTTGCTGTGAACAATTTACATATGATATTGTTACCATGGTAGCACCTTTGTGTGGATGCATCCACAGAATACTAAATAAATCTATTTTTTATCAGATTTCCTCAATCAAAGGTAGCTCGAGGTTTCTGGTGGCGGAATCTTCAGACTTCTTAAATCATTTTTAATTTGGTTTGTATTTTCAAAACCTATAAAAAAATGGAACCAAACCATGTATCTGACCAATAAGAATGGCTAACATTATCGTGGAAGCTACCTAGTTAGCCAATGAAATAGCTAGCCCATTACCTCAGAATGTCTTCAACTGCTGTTTCCTCTTCCGAAGTAGTAGTTATTTTCTTGCTAAATGGAATATTATTTTTGTCTATTGTTTGCTTTTATCACTGGGTAATTGAATCAGTGCCTTCTACCAGCAGGCATGCTTTCCTTCTGGAGGACGTTTGTGCACAACAAAGGGCACGAGAGCAGTTTTGAATAAACATTCCTGCTCCTGACAGGCTGCAGCAAGCTAAGCAAAATATTTCATCGAAATTAAAATGTAAATTTAGCCTCTGTGGTGTGGCTGATTGACCAGTGAATGTATTTTTAATACAGACACACACACAATATTTGTATTTATTATTCTTTTTTTAATACATGCAAAAATATTCAAATGTATCTGTTGCAGGGGCTGTTTTCAAATTTATGAAGCATTTGGGGCCAGTTAATTTGCCTTCATTATCTGATTATGTTAAGGATTCAAAAGACAAAAATATTTAAGTGCACAATTAACCTTTTAGGTTAATTATACCTGCCTCCTGATTGAATACCGATACTCCAATTGACTAATTATCATGATTAGCATCAGATGTGTTATTATGTGATTTAAATGTATTTAAGAGCTCCTGAGGCGTCGGCTAAAGTTTTCCCAAGGCCTGCTGTGTGTACTCTTTCTTCTCTTACTAACACGGTAGAGATACAACCTGGTGCTAGCTAGCGCTGTATGACATGGAATGACTGGGAATATAACAGGAGCCTTTTAAAATAATGTTTAATGGAAAAAAAAACGATAGGCTGTTTACATGCCAGAATTAATTGGCACACAGGCTGCTAGTTGCCGATACCTGTCTTACAAGAGAAACGTGGTATAAGAGGAAGAAATCCATTGCCGGAGACTTTAGTTTCAGTAAGCTGAACAGAGGCTGAAGAGGAAAATGCCTGTTCTGTTCATTTTAGCTTGAATAGCTCTTATATCTGCCAATAAATAAGTACATGCCGTTGCAGTCCTACAATAATAAGAGCAACATTTAAAAAAATGAAACGGGCAAAGTTCCCCTTGAACTCCCCCTTAGCTTAATTTAAAAGCGTTTCCTTTCGACGTCGAAGAAAGAAAACATTAATTACCAATCATTTTATTCCCAAACACAATCCTGGCGAGAGTGATCACTGGAATAATGGAATGCTTGCACTGAATAGAGGAACACTCTCATTTATTTGTGCCGTCGGTCAAATTAAGGTTGATTGAAGTTAGTTGAAGGTTAAGGTTGAAATGTTGATTGAAACTGGGAGTGACTCTCAGCCTCGATTTTGTGTGCGAATGTACTGTACATGCAGGACACGTAGTGAACCCTTGGCCAATCACCGATCATGGATCCTTGCTCGAGCAGCCTAACGGCACCTAGTGGCTGCGGATTTGCAAACGGGGTTGGTGTTTTATAGCTCTACACTTGTGCTGAACCCTTTGCATGCTCGTTCCTCGGGTCATTACGGAACGGCGCCTGTGCTCCCTGCCTTGCAAATAAGGCCCGGTCGATAAGTATTAAGTGAAGTATTAAGTGCTGTCTGTTTCGCTGCAAATGGAGCAGTGCGGAGAGCATAATCAATTAAACAGATCAATTAATAAAAGTATGCAAAGCTTCTTTGTACCCTGGGTGCTCATCTGAGATTGGTGTAAGGGAGTGAGCGTTTCACCCTCTACCCTTTTGATACTGTGTGGGGCTACTGTTGTACTGTACTATAGCCTACATTTCATGTGTGCTTACGGTGTGTGGGAGTGTTCTTCTCCCTAGAACGGGGGTGTTCAAATCCAGGCCTCGAGGTCCGCAGTGTCTGCAGGTATTTGCTCCAACCACGTACTACACCACCTGATTTCTAATAATTAGTTTACCTCCTTGGTCCAGGAAACAAGATAATTAGTGAAATCAGGTGGTGTAGTGCATGGTTGGAGCAAATACCTGCAGAAACTGCAGACCTCAAGGCCTGGATTTGAATACCCCTGCACTAGAAGAATTTATAATCTCCCTCTATGTCTCTATATCAATTGTATGACATCTTGGCCATCTATTATCAACCAACTTACTGAAGTTAAATGGCTGTGTTAACTGGCTGTGTTAACTTGGAATTAAATAAGTCCTTGTTGTTGTACAAGGGGAATAACCTCATTATTCAGAGTGTTTACTTGGCTGCCTTTAACAACAAAGATAACCGGGCCCTTTATAAGACTTTACTTTTAAAGTAGAGAGATATCAGTGTCGATCCATTAACCCTTTAGACGGTGACATACAAAGTCCATGCTTAGGAAATGATTTTCTTGATTGGATTAGATGCACAGGATGCACTATACCTGGTGAATACAAATGTGGGATGAACTTTGCCTTTTGGTTTGTAATGCAAAGTTTCCATTTATTCGCCCACGAAGAACAGAAGCGAAATCGAAACAATTCCCTTGTGGACGTAATGAGCCCTCTTATTTTGCACTATAGAGATTCTGTATCAAACAGGGAGGGAAAATAGCGAGCGCAGCCATTTGCATTCTGTTTGTACGTTGCACAAAGACATGTGCTGGAGATCATAAACAACATTAGGAAGGTTATTTGATGATCAAAGATTCCTCGACCCCCTCCCCCCATTCAGTTACTCCGGGAGAATGCACATCACAAATGAGTGCCATTCTTTTTGATGTCGGAAAATGTAGATGCTCTCGGAAGCTGAAATGTTATATTTTTCGAGGACGAGAGGCAGGGGGCACAGAGATGTCATCAGAGCCACCGCAGTGGCAAGGGATTATTTCAGTATTTCTCCCTCGTGAAAGTAGCTGTCGTGGTCTACACTGCACGGGGAGGTTTGTGAGAAGGTGAGGGCGCCAGCACACGCCTGGTGTGCAGTATGCCTCCCACATACCCCACATCCTTTTGAGCTTCTTCCAGCAAGCCCTGTTTTGACAGAATGTCTTTATAATGAGGCAGTTGAGGCAGGCCTTGTTTACCTCCTTGGCTCCACTGTCTCAAACCAGACATGCATGTTAGCGGTTGCTCAAATGCTCGATGTGCATGTAGTCTTGATGTCGAATTCAACAGCTGGCAATTTAATGGCGATGTCAGTAACACATTTGTATTTTCAATCAAACGTACAAACTGTGAACGTTCTACTGAACCGGGGAAAGACGAACCTCTTTTTTTTGTTTTTGTCAGTTCAGGTTCAGGCCCAGATTCAATCTGACCACACTGTGGTTTGTCCTCAGAGTCAAGAGTCAGAATTTTAAACAAGTTGCTTTTATTTCCCTATAAATAAGTCTGGCAGTCACAGAAATCAACTTTAAGGAACACATTTCAGCAAGTGCTTTCTTCAGGCCATGCACAAGGTTTTTCATTAGAACAAGACAAAGTACTCTGTGTTTAGATTGGATCTGGCTGTTGGGCACCTTTTACCATTTTTGTCAAACAGTCTTAGAATGAGGGAGCCCAAAAGTTAATGACACACACAGTGTTGTAAACCATGGTATTACCGATGGGGTGCACAGGTACCCTCATTAAAACTGTACTGCAGTGAATTATTAAAGGTGCATTGATTTGCAATAAACATGTTCTTGTGCTCACTTTAATTCAATGATAAACATTACAACATTTTTAGTGTGCTAATATGTTTGTGTAGTGAGCTTATTTTCAGTTTTTTGTATAAAAATGTTACAGGCTTGAACACGTTCCACAAAAGAGAGTAATAGGACTATTAATATTGATGTTTTATGCTTTTCAGCCAGCTAACAACTAAGATGGATTTAAGTTTCTCATAATTGTTTTCTTTTTATTGTTTTAATTTTTTTTATATTTGTGCTGTGAATAACGACAATTATTACCTTGTGAGACATTGTAGACACGTTTTAATTAAACACTGATCTCATAGTGATTTGAGTGAATATTTGATCTGGGTGAGAAAAGCTTTCCACTAAAGGATTGAAACCACCATAATATGTGGTATTAAAATGATGTCTTGGAGTTTGCATGGCTTAAATACATTGACTAAGCAAGTGTATGGAATCTCTACGCCTCTATGATTGACATATCGCAAAATGAATAGGACATAATATTGAGATACGTGTGTGCTGCTTCTGTGACTAAAGCAGTTTTAATATTGGCTAAAAGGAAATTGACAATGGATGCCCATCATGTCGGAAAGAATGAAGAAGGTCACTTTACATTTATGAATTGTGAGCTTTCCATGGGGGTAGCTGCACTCCATGTGGTTCATATTTGACCATCTTGTATAGCAAGGCAATTGCGCACCTGGAAAAATAAATACTGGAGACTGAAAAAATATTATATATTATATTATATATTTAAAAACTATATATATAAAGATATTATATGATTTGCTGGGCAAACAGGCAACTAAAGATAAATACAAAGAGTTGACTACTGCCTATGGCTCAGTCAAATACTGCCTCTGAGACTCAACAATCAACAATTGGCATCTAATAACACTCTCATGGGTGTGAAAAATCACCTACATTTGACATTTTAAGCATTTAGCAGATGCTCTTATCCAGAGCGACTTACAAGATGTGCATTAATACATGGTAGGAACAATCATAGTTAGCGCAAGAGATCAGTGCAGGAATACAGCAATAGACATCATTGCAGGCATCTGCGTACCATACCTGTAACACCGGGAAGGAAAAGGTTAGTGATTTATTTTTTATTTGTATCTAGTTATCCCAAACAAATCTGCTTACTGTTTAAAGACTTCTATGCTGAATAATACAGCTATGCTGCTATGCTGAAGCTCAATTCAATTCAATGAAGAAGAAAAAGTATTTGTGAGAAAACAATATCCCCCAACTAAACACTGCGCAAAGTAAAGAGCCAAAGGCCCCCTTGACATTGGAAGAGTTGGAATCTGGAGTCAAGCTCAAGCAGAAAGGCCAGTTGCCTGGATGGCATACATCAAGAGACTCTGCTGGCAGTTCGGGGCCGTCAAGGCTCAGCTCCATAACGCATGCAGTTGAGGGGGTGTCATTTCATAGGCATCACAAGGTGTCACATCAATTTCCTTGATATTAAAGAAAGATAAGGACTTGAAGAGTATGCAGTATAAATAGTGGTGACATGCTGTGAAGTCATGAATATATTATTCTGCTTGTGGAAATAATAATAATAATAATATGGAAATAATACGTTTAGGTAAATGCTTTTCTTTAAAGACCCCCCCCCAGAACAACACCAAATAATTATCATTGACTTTTCTTATCATTAAATCATGGAGGTCATATGTACCTGGAGCGGCTGGTGCCCTTCATGGTTCAGGAGGCAGGGGTTGTAGTGGTTCAAAAGCCCAGTTAAAAGTGTATTCCTGGTGACTTTCAAGTGGTAAAACCCTTTAATGCTTTACACTTAAAATAGCCAATTTGTTGTTGTGCCATTGGAGGCCTGCTTGTGTGTGAGCCCTTGCAGTTAAATGGTGCAATTTGGTAACTGCTTTGTTGAAAACCCGATAGAGATATATGGCACAACTAATGCAATTAGAAAAATATTAAAAATGTGTACTACCATAACTATGCACTGTTGGACCTTTCTGGAATTCCCTAACTGATGACTGCACTCACTCTGTCTCAGTCTGTCCATTCTCCAGTCTCCAAGTCTTTCCTGCTCTGAATGCTGTCCTCTTATGGTAAACTGCCTATAGAAGCAAATAATATAATTATTGAATATATGCTGGACAAATGTCAACATATTGTAAACATTGCAATGTATAATATGACTGCTACAATCAGTGGTGATTTTAGACCCTATTTAGGGGGGCTTTAGCCCCCCTGTCTTTCATCTCAGCCCCCCTGAAAATGTTTAGTCATTCTTTTCAAACATTTTTCTTAATATCTATTTTTTTTAAATACCACAGATAGAGAGTGGTATTTCAATTTTGAAAGCGACCACCATTGTGGTATTTTTGTTTTGGGGAATGTAACAGTAAATTAATAAAAAATGTAGGCTTGTGCTTTGCATACGTACATCTCACATTCTCATTGGGGGCTGAGCCCCTAAAGGTCAAATCCTAGAATCGCCCCTGGCTACAATGAATGAAGTTCTCTTAACTCGGCAACTTTACAAACTGAAATAGACAGAGCTCAATAGCAACCTCACCACCAACACCCTCCCTCTCTTAACAAACCGAATAATGGCAATCAACTAACTGTTCAACTCAGTTCAGTACTGATGTATCCATTCATATGAAAATGTATATAATATATGAGAGCTACAATGAAGTTGTGACTTAATTGGAAGACCCACATTCACAATGCCTTGCAGAACCGTCAAGGCTTCACTTGTACACCACTCAGATAACAAGACAATACATTTACCAGTCACGAAATGGAACTTTCTGTGAAATCAGGCTCTATTGTATTGTGTGCAATAAAAGTATGGAAATGCGTAGAGACATTCTCTGAAATATCCTATTCATTTAATGCTTTTGGCCCATTGTGTGTGTCTCCTGCAGACATGTGTGGTTTTAAAGATAATTTCCCTTTTATCTCAAGCTCCGCTCCTTGGTCAGCAAGGGGTGTCTTTAAGCACAGAGTTCCCTAGCCATACAATGGTAAAACGGTTTATCAAACACGGAAGTTATAAGCCCTTCAAGGAATGTAACGTTGGATTCCTAAGCATAGGGATAGGGAGCTCAGAGGGATTCGAGAAATGCCAGATTGGATAAGAGAGGGAGAGTACATTTCACAATTCAAAGAATCTGGCACATCAGTTGGTTCATTTTGAACTTACACATATGGTGCATTGTACTTCACTGAAACGACATCAGATGAAAATGTATTCAGACGCTGTCAAAATGTTGTGAAATCATGGCATAGTAGGCATTGACATGATTTGTCTGTTTTGTGGGAGTGCTGGTGGGTAGTAACTATAATTAACAACTAATAAATCATTTGTTTTATGATCGCCTTTATTTTTTTGACGAGTTTGACTAGCTCCTCGTCAAGAATCACAGCAAATCACCGCAATCTCTTCGAAGGCAAAGAGGAGCACTCGTTCACTCCATCATTGAAAGCTTGATATTTAATACGTCTGACATTTAAAATGGTAACGTGTCGTTTCCTTCTTACAGGACAGGATCTTGCGTTTGCGTGGGTTAATGTATTTCTAATTGGACAAACTGTGGACTGGCATCGGAGTTGTTCAGAGGCAGTGCCACTGATGTAAATATTTAGTGGGCTTGTCCATTTGGACTGTTTGAATCTGGCCACCCTACAAAGTTAAGATGCCAAAACAAAAGGGAACAAAAATATTCCTCATTTTTTCAGTCGTATGGAATTATTTTATTGCTCATAAATTATATTCACTTGTTAAAAAACTGGAAAGTAAAACCATTTTCGGACTAGTAACATTATCGCCACCTTCGTTGTTGATATACTCTACTCCAAAATACACAATGGCCATTACACGTGCCACAATAACTTGGTGAACACCTTGTACCAGTGCCACAGCACAGCGTAGCATAGCATAGCAAAAAATAAAAACAGTAACCCTACAGTAGCCTAGTTGGTTTTTGTGCTGTTTCAGAACTAAACATTTCACTTTGAAGAGAAATTTCCGAACAACTATAAGAAGTTGAACGTGTGCCCGTTCCCCTGAAATGCACTTTGACGCTGACGCTATTTACCGAAGCGGTGGCAGCAGCCTGCGAGCTTGAAATAGACAAAGCAGAATGTTTACTGATCGTTCCTCAACAATCAAGCAAGTAATTAACTGAATAATCTGCAGCAGTTGGCCTCTAATTCCCTCTCCCTCGTATCTAGTGGCGGTGTTCCTCACCTCACAACTTCTGCAGCAGTTACTTATATCCGAAGATTATTTGGCCATGTGGAGAGTCGCGGGCAGATTCTCCATAATGCATTTCTGTTCGCATTGCTTGGCGTGGTGACATTCCTTCATAGAAGGCCAGCTCATCTGCATATGTAGGTGCCGGTATTTTCACCTGTACAGGTATTTCATGTTACTTCTATGAGCGACGACGCAGGAAATTGACAGAGCCGTGCTTATCATTAGATCCAGCATAAATTGTTTAATGAATGCGCAAATAATTGCAAAATATACATGTGTTTAATGAATGCTATAATTGTATTATGCGAACAAGCAAAGATAAACGTTTAACTCAGACTGAAAAGTATATTAATTTTATTTTTTCACACATTGAGATGCTCATGTTAGTAAAACAAAAAACACTATGCAATCATCAGAGCATGATTATTCACACTATAATGAAGGTCCAAGGTTTTCATATAAGAAAACGGATGATTGCACTTATGTTACTAACCAACTGTAAACCATTATTTTAGAATTGTACCATTTAATTTACGTCTAACGCACTTCTTTACGAGTGTGAGCTGCATATCACGGTCATGGTTCAAAACCTGACTGTGTAAGACTGGCCCTGGTGGGGACCCCCGATTGGGTGAAGCGTTTGGCTGTCTGCCCCAGGGGGAGGGGGAGGGTGAGCCGGCACAAACTAGCTAAGAAGCGCGTAACGGTGTCTCCAGAACATGGGTGGGCAAATTCCGTCTCGAAGGAAGCAGAGTTCGCTGCCCTTGGAGAATTACCTACCTTACGTAGAGACAGGCGGCGAGTTTGTGTGGAGATGGCAAATTGAAATAAATAGAGGGTATAATTGGCCAATAAATTAGGAAAAAACTGGGGGAAAAAATTGACTGTAATGTATAGGTGCAAACACTGCAATAGGTTTGGTGTATAAACCCCTCCATGGTAACTCATCTAAATCAATTTGAGCTATTTCTGACTCTGACCTCAGATTTTTGATAAATTCCTCATTTTTGCTTTTGAACAATGCCATTGCATTCAGTGGTAAGGTTATTGCTCCCGCATTTAAATCCTGTGGTGGGATTTGATAGAAGTACATTTTTGTGTGACCACAGTCAATGAAATGAAAACCCTTTTAATGCCACAAGAAAAATACACACTAGAACTTTGACATTACTAACTGAATGTGGAGCTTCTCTTCGTGATGTTGCTCACTAATTACCAATTGTTTTATTCCGTTCAATATTAAACATGAATCTGGTCGCATTCAAATACAGGAGTGTAGCTCGATTTGTGTAGGAAACCATTCAAATTGAAAGTAAATGGGAATGAATATTGGACACTACTGTCTGCTTTGGACTGCCCTGAAGGGGGCTGAGGCTCATTGCTGTCTCATTGAGGCGGCCATTTAAATTTGAACAAAAACAAAAACAATGCACTATCTGGCTCTAAGGGCTGTGTGGAGGCACGGTAGGGGTGTGATCTAAGGGAGAGCCGTTGATTACATATTAAGAGTGCATCAGCGCCCATCCAAGCTATCCCTGTGCGCATGGAGTGGTAAGATGTATAGTTTTAATATCATTACGTTGTGATAGGGTTGCAACAGTTGCCTACTCATCAATTCCAATCCCCCCCAGGAATTGAGAACAGAGCTCCTTTTGAATGATCTCATCCCAGGGGGGGTCATTTTGGGGCATTTTGGTGTCAGTCCCCCCCCCCATCTCCTTCCCCACAGGCGTCCTCCCCCTGACCCCCAAACACTCCGGGAACAATAGACGGAGGGCCCCATGAGATAGTGAGGGGAGGGGGGAGCTGCCGCTGAACAATGGGGGGTCTCATGCCATCTTCCCCTTCCCCCTCTAATCCTTGGAACGGCTGGCTCGATCTTCCATCCCAGGGTGATCTTATTACATTTTATACATTTAGCAGAGTGACGTGCAACGCAAGAGAACATAAGTGCATCCACAATACGAGACACAGTGATACAGACCAGGATTGACAACACTCCCAGACCAGCGTGCGTACACGCATCACTACCAAAGCACGGCCGTAGGTTACCAATCCTAGAACTACGGCACAAACAGACACCGTGGACCACGGAATAAAAAAAAAGAAGAAGAAAAAGAATTAACACAATTTAATAAGAGAACAAGGGCCAGAGGGTGGGAATGGGAGGGGAGCCAAGATGCGGACTGAAGAGATGAGTCTTCGGTCCGTGACCGGAGATGGGCAGATTCCGCTGTCCCAACGCCCGCGGGAAGACCAGAACAGACAGGCATTGTGGCCGGGAGGGGAGACCTCACAGGGAAGGGACAACCAGTCCTCAAGAGGAGCACCTAGAGCAGTGGTCTCAAACTCAGTGCCACGGAGGGCCATGTGTATGCTGGTTTTTACTGCAGCCTCCGCTTTCGATTCGATAATTAGTTCCATTATTTGCTCAATTATCATGTTGGCTTGCACATAATGTATATAAAGTGAAATTCAATATTTTTGTTATCTAAATAATAATTGCTGAGTATATTCTGTGCTTTAACTTCAAGAATGCACAGAGGTGCATGCATATGGCTAAATGAGTAGTCGAGCCAATTAAGGCAGCGGTAATTGGTTGGAATGAAAACCTGCATACACACGGCCCTTTGTGGCACTGAGTTTGAGACCACTGACATAGAGGAAGTCGCAAACAGTGAGGCAGCCCCCGGCCCTCTCCTCCCCTCCCCCCCAAAAAGCATAAGGACAAAAACACTGAAATCTGTCAATTCCGGGCACTGAGCGCTTGAGGCTGACAGTTTAATGGCAGGACACTTATTTTAAGTGACAAAGAACCCTGAGATGCAACATTTTTGTCACGGAAATCCGACTCATCAACCTAAGATTCCGCTGCACTTACGAAGCTCTAATTGCCTATGTGTGCATGAGCGGTGCACAGGGAGGTTCCGGGGAAACTTGTTAGAGGTCACTGTTAGGCACAATATCTCCTTATTCATTTTCTACCCTTCACATAATCCGTTTTCACTTTGCTGCGCTAACCCTAGACAAAAAAATATAGTTTTTCAAATTGCCAAACTGATTGTTAGAATATTTTTTCACTCTGACCCAGTAAGGGCTGCCTTTCAGAGTGTATTCAGTTAAACAAAATCCAAGACTGGGAAGAAACGTGGAAGACGACATTCAATATTGCTAAATGTGTGTGGGAAATAAAAATATGAGACAGGACTATTTTGTGGGACGAGAAAAACGAGTAGGTGATCGATTTGAAAAAGACTTAGGATTTGTAGTCGATCAAAGTCTATTCGCGTCTAAGCAGTGTGCCGCAGCAGTGAAAAGGGCCAACAGGATGCTGGGATACATAGCAAAAGGTATTGAATATAAGTCAAAGGAGGTTATATTAATGTTATATAATGCCTTTGTCTGACCTCACTTAGAGTACTGTGTGCAGTTCTGGGCACCGCACTACAAGAAAGATGTAGAAGCTCTTGAAAAAGTTCAAAGAAGGCCAACTCATTTGGTATCTGATATGAAAGGTAAAAGTTATGAGGATAGACTTAAGGCACTCAATCTATTTAAGCTTAGCAAACGGAGACTTAGGGGGGATTTGATTGAGGCTTTTAAATTCCTAAAAGGGATTAACAAAGTGACCTACCATAGATTTTTTTTAAAGATAAGTTCGGGTATCAGAACAAGAGGCCACAGGTGGATATTAAGAAGTTATTTTTCACACAGAGAGGTGTCAAGGCCTGGAACAGCTTGCCAGGTCAGGTTGTAGAGGCAGAAGCACTTGGGCTATTCAAGTCCAGGCTAGATGGACATGACATGAAGAGCCTAGATGATCTGCACAATGCGTTCTCGTGACTATGTATTCTTATGTATGTATTCTTAAAAATCTGTCTTTATTAATTTTCATAGAGATTTGTCTATGTTGGCATCTTACCACTCACCAGCCTGTAGTGTTAAAAATAAGTACCTATGTTTTTGAACTAGTATTCACATACCATTCAATAGTTTTCTCACCGTATGAATGGGTTAATGTATGATCAATTAAAAATGGACACGGTAGCTATTAGCTGAGCCAATAAAATACAAAAGGGAGCAATTACCAAAGAGAGTCTGCACCGCTGAGCAGTGCTGGTGATCTGCGGCCTTCGCTGAAAGACTTTTGCATAAAGTCGTTTTCATTTCATCTCCAAACGTGGCGGTTTTTTGAGAAGACGCGAGTGCCTTCGCCTTGTTGCGGAGGCACACAAACGGCGGCACGGAAATAAGCGCGAGACGCTGAAAGACCGTCACCGCAGTGGAGGAACATCAGAAAACGAACCGCCGCGTGCAGATGGTGATGCTGAGCGAAATGGCATTTTTTCTCGTTTGTGCATGCAACGTTAGTGGATATTTAATCGCTCCTGGGAGGACTCGGGAATATGAAGAGTTCTATCTCGAGGCGCGTTGCACAGACACTCGGTTGAGATATATTGAGAAATTGACACTAATAGGAGATATGAGGCACGCTGCAGTTTATCACTCACCGACACCGCCCCCCAACCTCCATCTCTCTTCTCCGTTCAGTTTCCGAGGAGACTCTTGCAGCGCGAGAGCTGCATCTTGAATGATGATCATTTTATCTACCCCCCCCTTAGGTCCTGGGAAGCAATGTTTGCCAAAGCAGTACCCTTGAAATTTCCATTATAGCCGGGGGGTTAGGGACAGGTGTCTGAAACAAGGAAACATGACGGTTATTGGTCAAATAAAATCTGAATGCAATCCGCAATTTTTTTTAAATATATATATAAACCCGTTTAAAGTGTGGCTGCTTTATGTGAGATTTTCCTCAACGTGACATGTGGGGCTACAACAATGCACATGCTTTTTACTAACCGGGGCCCTGTTCCTTGTAGCATTTTAACTGAGTTAACTGGAGAACTTTCAGGATATAATTTTGACATACAGTAAGTTTGGCTTTTCCGTTACCCCGAAGCAGGCTAAAAATCTAGCAGACTAAGTTACCATGGCAAAACATCCACGTTAAACCTACTTCATAACTTGAAGTTAGCCGGATCTGTGCATAAAGGCTCACATCCCTGCTCAATGACAGCAATTGACACACCCCTCTACAATGGCGGTACCCTACTATCATATTGATAATAAATATCATTTTCACAAATCTAAATTTAATCATTCAAAACCCATCTTTCAGACTGTATTATGAAGTACAGAAATGCCTCAATACAATTTATATCCTCCCAAGGAAAAACATTGAAAACGATGTCCTGACCTCGATATATTTATGTAAAACTCTGAACCCTACTCTGTACGGGCCTGGCTTAAACGTGGACATGTTTGCCCTGTTTGTACTTTCTGTTTGAATTCATGCATGATTGACATTTTGCAATTTAAAAGAAAAAGCAATCTTGAATAGATTAGCTTTCCATCGGGAAAGGGTTTTGAGAGACTGTCAAGACCCAGGGCATTCAGACGACTCTGTTTGAGACGGCAAGGGTATCGCTCACCTTCAAAACCTACTCGAGCCCGATGCTACACGGCCGGCTTATCTGTGCTTTGACAGTGACACACAGACACTGTGGGTAGGGTTGCGCAGTGGACCGTTTCATGGCATACCGTACAATGCTGTAGAAAAATAATATGGCCAAAGTATGATAAAAGATTTTCATGCAGCAAGCACCCAGCCTGTGTCTCTTTCCATTACTGCAAGCATGCATAATTAATTTGGACTTGTCAAAAACTGTTTTATTAGGGTAGAAATATTTCGCATTTAACTTGTCGGTGATTTTTTTTGCCATGCGTCCTCTCTCAATTTGGTAGACACTGTATTGCATTTTGCTGTGATGATGGTTTTGTACTCCACGTAGCTCTCCAGTGCTTCCACCGTTTGGCTAAAGATAAAGCAGCTTTCGGCTAAAGCGCCATCATAGCTAAAGATCATTGTTACCGGGTGAGCTGAATCCGGTGTTCGATTAGCCTGGATTAGTCAAATCTGCTAGGAGGAACAGAGCCCAGAAACACATTTATAACAAGCAGGATTTTAAATCTAATGACTCCAGAAAAGCAATGTTCCTTTTTGTAGCAATGTCAAAGACCTTTTGATAGAGGGAGTGATTTCCTTTTATGGACTGCAGAAAATGACCACTCTCAAATGGTTCCGGCTCGCCATTTGAATTGTGTTTGAAAAGTGTTCTCGGGCTATTTCTTGTGGCCTGTTCTAGGTTTTCTCCAGTGTCTATTTGTTGTTTAACAAAGGAATACGTCAGACAAGGGAGAGGGGACTCTGCTAAACAATCAATAACAAACAGATGGGGCGGGGGGGATCACAGGTGTCCAGCTGATCTTCCTTATATATAAGCACAGAGATGTTTTCTTTACGGCGACGCGGCTCACTCGAGGCTCGGCCTGGAAAACTGGGCACCGCGAGATCATCCATCGTGCCGCCGACTCGATCACAGAGATGCGACGTCCATCCGCCAGAGACGGCAAAGTGTTTCATCAAAACCGGACAGTCTTTTGATCGGATTGCCACCGTGTGGAGACGGTACCTGTGGCTCTGTTGAAATAATTTGAGCCCTAGATGTTCCCTGGCCCCTCGGGTAGGCATTATTAGATCAGTGGCGCGCGAAGAAATTGTCAGCACAGTCTTAGAATTGAAGAAAAGAGCCTAGAGAGGAAGCACAAGAGTAAGGGGGAGCTGCTACGGCTGGTTGATTTCTTCGGTAACCCCTACTGTGTGGATGGGCCATCTGTGGTGTGCTCAACAATGGTCCGTTTGAGAACTGTGGAGAGTGAAAAGCATGAATTATGTAAGTCACATGCATTGTTCAAACAATTTGTGGACATGCCCACCCTGTTATTGAACACAGCCGTGGGAGACAAGGAAAGGGACAATACACAAATCAATGTGAAAAAACACTCTATTATTTTTTACTTGTTCTTGTTGTATTACTTATTTTTTTTTAAACATACAACTTTGGAATCAAGTTTTTGTTCAAATTGAATAATCACACTGAATGTAGATTTTGAATGCATTTGACCAAACTTGTGGATCAATTGATTGGCAGAGGTAGAAGAAGTGGGCCGTAGTTAAAAAAAATGGCGGAAATTTTCAGGTCACCTTGGCGTGGGAAATGAAAACGCATCGCGTTTGGAAATAGGCATGACGTTTAACGTTGGGAGTTGTGGTCACTTTGCAGTGAGTCACCAGGGAGGGATAGATTAGCCATCATCCAATCAGAATCCTTGACACCTGTATTGTATAGAATCCTTGATGTATTGTATGTGTATGTATGTATATGTTTATATAGTGCCGTGAAAAAGTATTTGCTCCCTTCTTGATTTCCTCTATTTTTGCATATTTGTCACAGTGAATGGTTTCAGATCTTCATACAAAATGTATTATAAGAGAAGGAGAACCCGAGTAAACACAAAATACAGTTTTGATCATTTCATTTATTGAAGGAAAAAAGTTATCCAACACCAACTGGCCCTGTGTGAAAAAGTCATTTCCCCCTTAGTTACTCAATCAACCAATTCACCAAATTTAATTGATAATTGGATTCAATTAGAGCAGACACACAAGTGACCACAAATAATAAACATACAGTATATGGTTGTTTATTATTGTTACTTTATTATCTGTATTGTTATTGATTGTACAATGTATACTATGCTTTGGCAACACAAACGTATTTGTCATGGCAATAAAGTTCCATTTGATTTGATTTGATTTGATTTGACACTGTCACCAGCATCCAATGGGAGAGGAGATGCGAGTCTACTGATCCATGGGAGTGGGGGACCGATCTATTCCATGTTTGATCTTCACTGGCACAGGTATGTTCTTCACAACCCGCAACTACACAGCCACAATGACATCAGCATCACATTACTGTCGCAATCCAACCCGACCCGTTTATAAACACAAATGTGAACCTACCCAACCCAAAATTCACATGTTCATAGGAAATATATAAAGAAAGATGATACAAAGACAGAAATGTTGTAAATAGGTTACTGACTTTAAAAACATTCTTTCATTTTCAATCATTGAGTACATCATCGAATTGTTGGCTACATTATGAAATAAATAGTTGGATATATTAGTTAAACCAATTAGTACAATTTAAAAACAGGCAATAACAAACACCATTATGTCAAAGAACAGAGTCAAGCAAATGTCAAAGAGCAATGCTGATAATTAAGATATACTGTTATATGTGTAATAAAGCTGCGTAATGTTATATTAGCAAAAACTTTATACTCACTGGATTTCTTATTTTGTCCCAAAAATGTAGGCTAAATAAAATTTGATCATAGATTATTCATTCATATTCTAACCCGCTTATTC